>JAPZEB010000012.1:12924277-12937501 GCA_029783705.1 Chaetodon striatus
AACTGCAGGTACCAGCCCTGGAAATGAACCTGACTCCTGTCTGACTGCTGAGCGTGGACACTTCCTGTGTCTGTCCTGTCAAATTAAATTCCCTCATGGTCCAGTCATATAGGTTTTGATTTACTTTGTGTTTGGTCGACTATTAGGGGAAGCCCTATTACCAGTTAAACATATAAGTGTTGTCAATGTAAGCATGTTAGCCTGCTCATCTTAGCATTTAGCTCAAATCACCACTGTGCCAAAGTTAACCCTCGCGTGGCTGTAGACTTAAGTCTTGTGTATGTACAAGCAATCAGTGTCTCACTCCGTTATTACAGTGGAAACCCTCTTATAATGAGCTTTTTGATTCATGTAAGCTGTTGATCATTGTAAGTGGTTTCCAGTTTATCAAGAAGATGGAGGATAAGATTATTCCGTTAAGTTTCTTCAAAATGACTGTGTGTGAATGATGTCAGTGTGATCTTTGGCCTAATTAGTTTAAATATGTATTAACAGCTTTGTCTCAGAGCTTAAAAGGAATCCAGATAGTGTTGGCAGTGGTATATGGAAATAAACTGCGAAAAGGCTCCACCGTTAAAGATGGAGTTTATGGAGTTAGAGTTAATCTGACAAAGTGTTTGTCCTTATATGAGCTTTAGCTCTTCATATTCATTCACAGTGCCAGCTAACGTTTGTGAAGCACAAGACGACGCCTGGGATTTATTAGTGTGTCCACAGTGTCACTGGTCCACCTGAAGGATTGGTCCGTTAATTACATCATTAACAGAGCTTTAACCTGCCTAGCTTTCAGAATGAGTCCCAATCATCTTTCCCAATAGAAACCTGAGATCATTGGAGTATGTTATGTTTATTCTGTTTCAGCGTTAATTTGCTCACGGTGACCCAAACAACACCTGCTGCATCCCAATCCACAGTTTGTTGTGTATTGCAGTAGCCATGCCTGCTGTGCCATCTAACTACATCTGTTAAAGCAGTGTAACATACAATTAAAGTCCCTTAATAGCTCATCATGTGGAGGATAATTATAACACACAGCGGAATGCTAATTATATCAGTGATCTTCCCTCCTAACGTCCTACTAAAACCAATGTCATTTAGCTGCTACTTATGGACGTGCCAAGTGGCCTACTTTGTGCACAGCCGACAGGAAGGCAGAGAAGGCTACCTTGCCTGAAGAGCGTTTGGAACATAATTATGTTATTTCCTGCAAACGGCTGCACTGTTTGATATGTTTAGGGCCATTTGACTGTTCTAAGATGAAAGTATCTAATTTGTGGGAACTGATGCGCACTGATGAGTGTGTGTGTGCTACATCAGCCTTTTTCTATTTGCAGTGAATTAGTGAAGAACGAACGAAATGGGGTCGTGGCAAAACCTAATGATGACAGAAATGAATACTAGCAATATTGCGATCAATTACCTCAGTGTTGCGAGCCGAATGAGAAATATTCAAAGAACAAAGTGTCTTCTAGATCATCCATGTGTCATAAATGCGGAGAAAGAGCCCAATTTTAACGGTGTGATCACGCTGTAAATCACTGAAACAGGAATAAAGCGAAAGTATCATTAACTTAATGCAAGTACTGTACATAAGCTGTATTAATTTTAAGCCAACGCAGAATTCTCTTGTCACTATGTTTAGACCTCATTTAAAACTTGCAGTATAATCATGTTTCTTCTGACTTGGAGTTTCATGACTAAAAATGTTTGAACAAATATCCTGCTGAGCGAGCGTTCACAAAACTCATCAAATTAGGTTTCCAAACACAGTTAGCATCCTAAAATACCTCTCTGCATGATTTATATTTGGATTAAAGAAAAGCCTCCAGAAAATACTCTCTCTCTCCTAGCTCAAGGAAAAGTTATAAACTGGCAGATATGTTTTTAATCATGTAAAAGTTGACTAGAACAGTAAGTCCACTTCAGTTCTTGACCCCAAACACTATGAAGTCCAACTAGAATTACCTTGGATATACTCAGTGTGTGAACTACACCATGGCTCTGGGGGAAGCTCACTTTTTTACCGAGGGGTTGGAGAGCCTTGAACATGCCTTAAAGTCAGAGGTGTGGAGTCACATGACTTCTACTCACGTTAGACTCAAGTCACAAATTTGATGACTCAAGACTTGACAAAATCAAAAAAGACTTGCTACTTCACATGGACTTGAAAATACCTGACACCATTGTGGTCTAGTAACTGTCTGTCGAGTCATTCCAAGACACTGGAAGACAACAAAGGCCCCAGAATTGAAGGAATGGTTTAATGCAATGGCGAAAATATCATCTTATGAATGTATACTCAGTAGAATAAATGGCACCAGTTATAGACTCAAATCAAAATGTAAGATAAGCCTACGTAATTATGAACTTACTCTGTGATTATGTGACCCTGTGGAGTGATGTATGAGGACATATATGTGTGACATGTTTTTGTTTGTTTTCTTTTCTTTCCTTGTGGACTTATTTGTTCATTTGTCTTTATGTACTGGAGTCCACCTCCATATTATAAAAAATGTGTGCCTTGTATTCTTGTATGCCTGGAAAATAATGTATGTATGCCATGTACTGAGTCTTATAAACCAATATAAACTTGAATTACAAAAAAGAAAATAGATTTATAAGTATATTATTTAAAGAAAGAGCCACAAATCAATTAATTTCCTTTCATTTCCTGAACGAACTAACATTAACACTATTCATTCCCAGGAAGGTGACACTTAATTCCCTAGATGATCCACTTTGTTTGAACCAATCTGACAGCATCCAATCAAGTTGCAGGAAAGAACCATAAAGAACTAACTTCAAATTACTAAACGCCAGTTTGAGAAATGGAAACAAAAGATAAAGTCATTTGCGTACAAAAACTAAGCAGTGGTCAACAAAAAACAAATTAGAATATGCAAAAAGTGCAGGCTGAAAATCACAGACAAAGACTTCCAACTTTGTTCCACATTTGAAGTTGCACAAAGTACAGTATGCCCAGGCCAAAATTAAGATAGTGAGCTAATGTTAACCTCACATTACTCTATTAAAATGACATTACAGCTCATGTCTCATTAAGAGGAGCAAGCTCCCCCTGGATCCCCTGTAGTTTGCACATTGGAGAGACTGTTAACTTAGCAAAAAATAATTGGTGTTTTCATTTATTTAAAGGTCTTATTGCCAAAAAAGAGGAAGACTCTTGGGGTGTACATTTTTGGTACTGACTGACAGTGAACACGAAAACAGGCATGCACAGCAGCATCTAATTGGAATCAGTGGTAACGTTAGCTAGCTAGGCTAACTACCTCTACCCCCCCATTGGGACACAAACTCAAGAACATGATGGGTCCAAATGTTGAATGTTGTAAATGGACAGGGCTTAAATTTAAAAAATAATTATAGTTGAAAGCTAAAGATGGTTAGATGTTCAATACAAATATTAACAGTGCTTTTCTTGTAACACTGATTTTTAGTTAACTCAATGATGCCAAAATCCAAAAAAGGCTCCATTGTCTTCAAAAATGATACTCATTAAAGTGACAATCCATGTTTCAGTTCAACTCTTAATTTAACAAACTCACAGGCAGCGGCCTTGAGTGTATCACTCTTGTCTCTGTATTTATTTTGACCCATCTTAAAATGTTTTACTGCACATCAGACTGTAAAATGTCAGCGCTGCCCGCAGTGCATTAGAATCTGACCTCTCGCCAGCATATCACTGTTTCCGAGGGATTATAAACCACAGTGACATTTTAGGTATATTACATAAACCATGCTCTCATTCTCAGGTATCAGCTCGCCTGTGAGATTTAAGGGATCCTGTGGCAGCTATTATTGCCGTACAACAAATATTTGCCTCTTCAATTCAGCAAAGAGAGATACTCTGGAAGGAAAAATCAATTCCCCACTTGGACTCTCCTGCCTCTGAACTCACACAGCCAGCCTCGTCTCATATCACAATCTGTACTTGATCCTCATTTCACCGGCCGTTCCCCCTTATCGGTGATCACAGTGATCACTGGCTGTGAGATATGAGCCTACAGGGGCATCGGTATGAGTCAGCATCCTGAGCTAAAGCCTGACAATAAGAACATCCATGCTATTAACTGTACTGTACACTCACTAACAGAAGGATGCTTCTTCAGTGACAGCAGAGAGACATGCAGGTGTTACGTACCTTGTTAAATGTCTCAAAATC
The DNA here is from genome assembly GCA_029783705.1 of Chaetodon striatus. Lineage (NCBI taxonomy): Eukaryota > Metazoa > Chordata > Actinopteri > Chaetodontiformes > Chaetodontidae > Chaetodon > Chaetodon striatus. The sequence goes on from JAPZEB010000012.1 coordinate 12,928,458, forward strand.
TGTGCATGCAATCTGCTGTGATTTGGCGCACCCTCATCAATTATCTGCCAGGGGGTTTTCTGCATAGGCTCATGAAAATGAATCCTAAAATGAACTCTGAGAGATTTTAATCTGTGTAGCTGCAAAGATGGAAGGTTACAGTGCTTGAACAAGCCACTCGACACCACAGTGTGAGCTGATATGATTTATAGGAGCTCTTTGCATGTTGTGTGATGGATGACAGCACAAAGCACGCTATCTCAAAAAGACAGTCATTTAAAATTCAGTATCTATAAGTATTTTGTTCGCTGTTCAAACTTGACTTTCTGTGGAAATTTAAAGACAGCTCATAAGAATAATACGACCCTTCACTGTCAGCAAACAAAAAAACCAACATTACAGCCACACTAACAGATATTTGTCTGGTATCGATCCATAATCACAGATGTTCCAGTGTGCAGCACTCATAATTATTAGTATGCATCAGATGTACTTTAGGTGCAGTGGGGATTATTTGTCGGAAGCATTATGCAAACTTAGCGTCCAGTTAGGACAGCAGGATCCTGATTACAAGACAATAACTGTCTAATAACAGGAAACTGATTGATTGAAACTGTGGCACATCCCTTTCAGCAATGAACATGTAAAGATACACTATACAGGATTGGTGGTGGCTGTTTGTAAACACACTTGCCAGTAAAAGTGAAAGCCAAAGTGACCCTCAGATTCCAAGTTTATGTCAAACACTGCTTAGATACTTTAACAAGAGGTCTTACAACTTGCGTGAAAACTTGCATGAAGTCAAGTGGGAATTTTCCATGTCACAACTGTATACTCTGCTATTCTGTGAGCAGGGATTCTCATTACACTCATCCTAAGCCTGGTGTTGACGTCAAGTTTAGAGGCAGCATCACATGTAACACTGAACTTGTGGTTTACCTGCTAAGATGTGTGTGTAATATGTATTATGTTGGGAAAACAAACCGAGAGTTAAAAACCAGGATCTGTGAACAAAGTATTCGTAATTGTGATAATAAATCATCTGTGGCTTCAATAGTCAGATCCACAGCTTGAGTGAACTTCATTACACGGGCACTGAGACAGTGAAGGGGCCACGGAGGGGTGGCAGTAGTGACGGAGTTTTTCACCAAAGGGAGGCATACTGAATACAGTTTCTTGATATCCTCATTCGCAATGGGCAGAATGAAAAGACTTTATGTCCTTGTCTTTTATGAAGTGAATGTATTTGTGTTGTCACATGTTTTCATCCTCTCGTCCATAAGATTCTGTGGCTTAGGATGGATGACACTCAACAGGCGATAGAGGCCACACAAAGTTAGATTTAAGAACAACAGGGCATCACAGTTCACTGTAATTTGACCACTTTTAGTTTTAACCCTGCCCACTCCAAGTACAAATACAGATATAGACATAGCCCTTTATTTTTGTATATCTCGTACTTATTTAGTCCCTTTTTCAAACACTGTGCAGACGTATTTGGAATGATGTTTGAGCGCTGCTTGGGTAGAGACGGATGGCATTTTGTGGTGGTTCGTCATCACATCTTGGTGGTAAAGAAGCAAAAAGTAGTGCATTAATCGGGATGTTGTGTTCCCATCGATGCTGATCGGAACCAGAGGTGATGCATACCCATGACTACTGCAGAGTCATTTGACCCAGGTATGAATGCTGATTAAAACCTTTCCCAGATGTTAGCGGGTGTTACCAGGTTTTTTTTTGTGCAGTGGGAGAGAGGCTATAGTTAAGATTAAACAGATACAGATAATGGTGTACTCGCTTATCCCTGTCTAATAGAAAATGTATTTTTATAGAGGCATAAAAGTACATTATTGTAATATTTTGCACTTAAATTCAGGCAAACTGGCCACAAAGAGTGCATGATATGTTCATAAACACTGATTTATTCCATCCCTAAATGTAATTAAGATCTTTGCTGGTGACAAAAATGCACTGGTTTCATCTGGATTTCACATCTAAACTTTTAAAATACCTTCTCAACGTGTCACTTAAGCTTTGTTTAGATTTACACAATAGTAAAGATTTATAGTTTAAATAAAAGCAGACACAGAAAACTCTAAAAACCTCACAGTGTGTTAGTATTTATGATATTCATGAAACTGCCTCTTCTTCAGGGCGCACATTATTGTTTGTGAAAAACCTTTTATCAATAATCAGAGTTGAGTAAACTTGTGACCTACATAAATCCTGTATAGTCAAAGTTCATTCACTTTGGGAATTGTTTCCATCAACACACACACACACACACCCATACACACACAGCATTGTGGAGTGCACAGTAAGATAACAGGAAGGAAGGGTGGGTTTCTCTTCCTGCGCTGTTGTTTGTTGATGTATCTTTTATCTTTTGGGAAGCATCTCGTCCAGCTCCATCTCCTCCCTCGATGGGAATTTATGGGACCTGCCCAGGAAGACATGCATGAGATTTCTGCAGCATTGCGTTACTGGCTTTTCGTGGTGGTAGATAATCACCATGGTGACCCTTCGATGTAATGGATTGCTTTTTTAAAGATTTCTGTGTTTGTGTTTGCTCGGCCCCGTAGGGTGGTGGTACAGACTGATAGGAATCACATTCTTGGTTTGTGTCGCCATCAGCTCTATTTTACTTTCTCTCCTCTTCTTCTCTGCATCTCTTCTCTGTACCAGTGTATCTGTCTGTGTGATGTATAACAACATTTTATCCCTGGCCCTTCCCTGTCAGGGTTTGTATGATATATTCTCTATGATCCCTTTTCCTTTTATCATTGAACTGATATGCCACGGCTGAGATAAAAGTAAAAAAAGTTGCACATTTTCAAGTGCCATTGGTCATTAAGTCTGAATCTACACGCTGCTAATGAGACGTGCAGGATGGAAAATAACACAATCTCTTTATGAAAAAGGATTTTACCTTAAATCACCCAGCAAATACTGCTGCGGAGAAGGGTGCTTTTGAGGAATAACAATAAAACATTCAGTAGAAAATAAAAGACAAACTGTTTATTTACCAAAAATGCCAAAAATACCTTTTGCAGCTTCTCAAATGTTATGATTTACTGAGTTTGTTGATTTTTAGTAAAGCTTAAGGTGTTGCTCTAGGAAGGGCAATGTCAGTGTGTCACTGACTGAAGTACGACATCTCATGGGTTAGTGTAGAATTTTGTGCAGACCAGGGTTTCCCACACATTCAGTTATTCGTGGCGGCCCACCATGATTAAAACATCTGCCATCACGTTAAGGTTTTCTATTTTTTGGAGCATTAGGTTCACCGTTGGAATATGTATAGACTCCTGTTCAGTTATTATTTGCTCCACAGATGGAGCAGCAGCACAGCAGGCACAGTCAAAGTGAAACTTAAGCATCAGTACGCTGGATCTAAAGTCTGCTTTCACTCACAAACAGCTGCTCCTCTCATCTATCGATCTGATCTAATCCGCTTTGATTAAATTGGCCTATCAATTATCCACCACGCGACTCAAAGCTCCACAAACTGCTGCTGAGGGTAAAATAAGAGTTCTGCCAGTGCTGCGTTCACAGACCTGCAAAAACCTCCAAATTTAGAAAGGCAACACGGATTAATACAAGGATGCTCACACACATACGCATACAAACAAAAGCAAAAGTTAGCCTCACCCCAGCAGCTGCCGCCACACATTGATTGTAATTCTGTGGGAAACACTTGAAGACATTTGTGGGCTGCGGTCCAATGGACAGGAGACGTCATGTCTTTGCCTGAACACTCCTCTTTGACTTTAATTGAAAACATAATAAGGTCAGTAAAGATCTAAAGGAGAATTCACAAGGACTTAGGAGAAGACAACTGCAGGGAATCTGCCTGCACTGCCATGAGGCTAGGGATGGGAATTGAACAGATTTTATTGATCGCAGTGCCATTATTGGTCATTAGTTATTGATTCTTCCTTCATGACTTCACTGATTCTGTTTCTGATCAGCTCTTTGTGTTGAAAAAAACAAAACAGTACAGCGACTCAGGTTTTCAGCCTCAGTGTAAAGTTGACACTTGTTCACCCTGTCTTTGCTCATTTTCCTCCCTGTGCATCAGGTGCGAAAGGGGAAACTGAAGGGTGAGTCACTCTGGCTGTAGCCTGAGAGCTAGCTGTAGAAACAGTCTGTCTGTCATCGTCTAAAACGGATGAAATCAGCGGATATTTGTTCAACATTTGTTATCACATAAGTTTTCTCTGCCTGCACCAGTGTTGTTATTTACCGTCTGTAATGGACGTGCTGCTCAGTTGGGAAGCAGTGACGCTCAAGTGTCGAACACACAGCTCTCCTGGAATTGAAGCCAATATTGTGTAGAAAGGTGTTTCAGTATATTGCTGCAGTATTTTCTCTTTTACTTGAAACTAACATTTTATAGACAATAAAAGCAGCACTGTTGGCATCTTTTTTTGTTAAATGAAGCCACACTTTGTACCGCTTCTTCCTCTCCATCATGACCCTTTTTCTAGCAGTGTAGCTGCATGAGTGTGATGTTATTGTTTTACAATATGCAACTGTCAAACAAACAAACAAAAAAAAACATGTTTGCATCAATGAAGGGAATGGATAAGCTCGGAGGCATACCATTCTGATTGATCAGACAATTTGGAAGTGGGTCTCGATTCCCGTCCTCACACCAGGCTACGTAACCAAACGACAGCGGATAGTATTGACGGGGGTCACGTTAAAGGTCGCCCCACAATTCCACACAGTATCTCCTTTCCTTTCCTAAAGGAGGGTCCAGTGTACCCTATCCTAAAGGAGATAAAAAAGGAAGCACTGAAGCACATTTCCTCAGCAGTTATAGTGTTTGACCAGCTCTTATCAGGAGCTGCCTCTTCAATACTTCTGCATCATTTCACTCAGTTCAGAAACTTCCAAAGCAAAAAGACTATTTGACCACAGCCCGGGTCCTCAGAGTGTGAATCCTGATGACTCTGGTGGCCCTTTGACCTTTTGTCTAGTGTCACCAGATGATAACATTTATTTAAAATATTGGGACGACTATTGAGTGGATTGCCATTAAATTTGGTACAGATGTTCATGTTTACCTCAGGATGAACTGTATTGTTTTTGGTGGTCCTCTGACTTCTCATCTGCCAGCAACATCAGGTCAAAATACTTAATGACAAAAAACTTGCAACATCCGATTATCAGCCTCAGCTGTAGTGTCCAGTGCTGACTGGTAAAGCTCAGCATGCTAATCGTGTACACTAACGTGCTAAACTTGACTTACTGACTTACTTATACGACTCACTTATAATATAAGATACATATTAACATCAACAAAGGCAAATATTTTGGAGCTTAGTTAGTTGTTTGTTATTTTTCTAAAACCAGTCTGTGGCTGATAAATTCTACTAATTGACATTTTAGCAGTGATTATAACTCTAATTACAGAGATTAAAGTCCCATTCATGAGGTGTCCACATTATTTTGTTTCTCCCCTGTGTAAGTTAATGCGTCCAGAAAGTTATCTGGTAATTACAGTATGTTAATTTGTTAATGCCTCTGAAAGGGATTTGTTTTTTGTTGTTTTGGTGTTAATGTGTGCTTTCTATCCCTTTTTGTTAAATTTAAAAAACAGAATCATTAAGCCACTGATCTTTGAGCAGGGAGGGATTGTGTCTGAACTGTCCCATTATGTCAGTTACTGTATGTGTGTGATAAATCATCTCTTAGAGTTTCAATCCTTGGAAGTGTTTATGGTGGATTTTGGTATGAAGGAAGAGGTCTATCACATAAAAACATACATTATACTTGAAAAGATAAAGCAGGATAAATGCGGACAAAAAGAGACAGAATTCCACTTTGAGTATCATCATTCATACAAATCCACTCAGATCAGACACTCTGTTCAGTATCACTTTCCATAAAGACCACATCTTTAATGCATTAGAAGGGCATTCATAGTGAATTACAATGCATTTATAATGCTCTGTGACCACACTCCTTAAGACACATATCGCTTACTGATGCACTTTATCAACAGTCAAACATTATAGATGTGACTTATAATGAATTACAAGTGTTTTATGGCTGCTCTGACTAGTTATAAACTAGAGGTTGACTGATGGTGCTTACAAGGCATTATAGATACCTGCACTCACCCATACACACATCAACAATCAGCTGTAGTAAAGACTCTTAGTATGTCATAATAGTCCACGCAGTATCACAAGTTATTATTGGATGTGTTAACGATGGGGAAGCCACACTCTTCGACACGAAGTGTTGTGATTATGGATAACTCAGAGAGCATTATCACACTTACACCATGGTCACTTCACGTGCCAGGATCAACCGGCCATCCCACCTTCATGGGAAGGTTTGGTTGATTGCTATGCCAATCCTACAATGGAGGACGACACTTGAATGGCTTCCTCTAGTTTGTTTTGCTAATGAATCTAACGTTAGCTAATGCGCTAAAAAGTTCCTCTTAATACCTCCCCAATTTCTGATTAGTTGGACATGATAATCCTTAATACACATAACGTTATTCATCCCTACAACAGGAAATACTTTTCCCCTAACCTGATATGAGTGTGTGCTGCACATGCAAACATTTTTGATCACTGCCTCCGTCCAGTCCTTTCGTCTTATCGTATCTAACCTATCTATCGTATCTATAGTTGTCTGTGTTTTTGTTGACGGGCAGTGGCAGCTGGTATGTGTTCAAATTTAAGTTTTGAGCCTTGACTCCTATCCTAGCACCCAATTACACAACAAGACGACATTTTAAGACTCCTATGTAGCCTACAGCCCTGTGAAGGCGAGTCGTGTTTTGCCTCCAGCTACAAACTGACATCATTGGGACTTTGGCCCTAAAAGGGTCTATACCTAGAACGTTCATATTATCCCATAAGGTTCTTATGCAATGGAAATGTTGCCTACTACTTCAGTAAATAGGACAAACCTCAGATACGACCTAGCAACGGGGGATATTTGTAGTCTGCGCAGATCAGAGAACCCTTTGGCTTAGCAGTTAGCCAGAAAGCTAACGTTATGCTAGCTAAGTTTAAAGTCAGTTATGTTGCCTATGATTGACAGTAAATATAATTTGATCAGGGATGCATGATATTTGATTTTTTGCATGTATCCAATATGATGATATAAAGCAGCTGATGTGGCCAATAACCGATACTGATACTGAATAAGTAAGTTAACACCAGCCCTCTAGTAGGTTCAGAGGACTGGTGTACTTCTTGTAGCTTGTGTGTTGCAGCCTCCATCCTGTGGAGTTCAGAGGACGAGGCACTGAAGGACTACACCCAGTGTGAGGAATAAATTATTAACACGGGCTTTGACAGCATCTCTGTTGCTGTGGTTACTTATTTTAGACAGGCTGATACCATTATGTAGGCAGTGCATTGATTTAGAACGGTGAACAGACAGTTTTGCTGAAACTACTTAGTAAATGTCCATTGTCAAGTTTTTAAGAAGACATTCAGCAGCCAATCAAAATCGAGTACTCGCCAAAAAGCCATGGTATAAAACCTGAATAATGCATTTTACATTCTCACTAACATGAAAAGGAACTGACTGCATTTATTGAAAAAATACTCAGTCACCTAAGTGTGCCGAAATGTCTGCGGTTAGACTTCAGTAAATGTAGTTTATGATAATGTCCGCTCGCTCTTCTTCCATTTTCAAATAAAAAGGAACAATAAAGAACATTTGATGCCTTTCAGCAGAGAGAAATAGATCCTGATTTGCCTCAGTATTGATGCAATTTGTATGTGTCGCTGTGTGCATCACCGTATGACATGATGAAGGAGGCCGTCATCTCACACTGTGACACACACCTCGTACCCACAGTCACATTCACACACCACCTCCATGTCGAAACTGCGGTATATTATGTAAAAGGTGGAGCATTCTGAATTTCATAAGCACTTTATTGATCGTTGTTTACATAAATTGGTTCAGACAGACCAGAGATCAAAAACAAAAAACAAATTTTCCACCGAGACATGAAAAATCAAACAAAACACGACATAAAATATGCATTAAAAGAAACACAACAGAGCAGCTGAAACATTCATAGATATTAAACGAGTCATCTCTCTGTCTTCCTCTTCGAGCTCTTTAAACGTCTCTCTGCCTCGCTCTTTCCTTCACATCGCCGTCATCTTCAGATACATCACACATCAAATCTATTTCATCTCGACTAATGCATCAGCGCCCACCTCTCTCTCACGGAGAAAGCAATTTAGCACCAATGCATATTTTGGTGCATTTCTGCCTGAAAACCAATCAAATATCAAGCTGTGCTGGTGACGCCGAGTGTGTATATGCATCTGCTAATCTCACTCTGGTCTCCAGCGCATATTTGTTTACTTTAAATGTATAATTTCAAGTCTGAAGAGCAGGCAGCTATCTGACTTCTGCTTCCTACAGATGCCATTTGACACAACTGTCACCCTCTGATTACTTTTCCAGACTCAATGTGGAAACAGAATGTGTTTAAGTGTCGCTCTATATGTTAAATCCATACACACAAACACACATGGGGCGTCCACGTGACAACAATAATGTCTTGATGTACGCACACATACCTGCCTGTGCTGCAGCAGAGCTTTGTGTACAGTATGTACCAACAGTCAGTATTTAATGGAGATTAATAACTGGGTGTTCCTGCAGGGAGAGTGAACACTGTCTGTCACTCTCTGTTACTCACTCAGTTTTCACCCTCACATCACTGGATTGTTAGTCTTGAAACTGGATTATTTTCAGTCGTGCTCAAGAGTTTGTTAGAGCTGAGTGCAACAGAAATTAGATCTCCGTCACCTGATCAGAGCTGTCTGGAAATTGAGTTTTTGTTTTCCACTCCAGGGTTTGAGATTATTTGTACATTTAGTGGTTAGTTTTGTATGAATCCATCGGACTTGAAGTTAAACTTCATCCAGATACCCACGACCTTTGTAGCACATTGGACAACAATGTGCAGTATTAATTGAGCATAGTGTTAGTTCAGGCAGGACACGATGTCAAGCTCAGCTCACATCACAGCTACATCAGCTGATCTCAAACAGCCCAATCAA
>JAPZEB010000012.1:12990612-13002890 GCA_029783705.1 Chaetodon striatus
TAGAGTCACCAATTAACCTGCATGTCTTTGGACTGTGGGAGGAAGCCGGAGTACCCGCAGAAAACCCATGCTGACACGGGGAGAATATAAAAATTCCGCACAGAAAAACTGAACTCCCCACCACCAGGAACCCTCTTGCTGTGAGGCCACAATGCTAACCACTTCCCCACCATGCCATCTCAAAGTTTTACCATTTGAATACTGCAGTAATGCAACATCCATCCATCCATCCATCCATCCATCCATCCATCTGTTTTCATCCACTTATCCAGGGCCGGGTCACAGGGCAGCAGGCCAAGCAAAGCACCCCAGGTGTCCCTCTCCAGCTCCTCCTGGGGGACCCCAAGGCGTTGCCAGGCCAGATGAGATATATAATCCCTCCATCGTGTTCTGGGTCTGCCCCGGGGCCTCCTACCAGTGGTAATGCATCAACCAAATAATAATACAACTCTCTTTACAGGGGCTAAGTACATGTTTTGAGTTATGAGTTATGAGTTTTTTTGTTTTTTTCTATATTGTGTGGCAGTGTTAAACATTAGTAAAAGATCTCAATACCTCCTAACCACAAGGGGGAAGAGGACAGAAAAATATTTTGGTTTCACGTAAAGTAAGGGGGGAAAAAAATCAAAGTTTGATATACTCCATCTTACTTTTTAATGTGAGATGTGGACAGTTGGAAACAGCTAAAAAAGGACTTAAAAATCTTTTTTTTCTGCTGGTTGACCAGTCTTATCTCCTCAAAACACACAGTAACATCCAAAGGACACAGATAAGGGCCAACGATGAAACTACAATATTTTGTATTGTTTATCTGTGTGTTACTGTGTTGTTTTATTTTGCTGATGTACTTATTTATTTAACAGTGACAGTGCACAGCTACTTAGCTGCACCAGAGTTAGCCATAAGCTAATTTTCCTCTGTAGCCCCTGGGCAGGAAACAGAGAATAATTCCTCTGCTAAGAGACACTATTTTATATATATAAAAAAATACAATTAAAAAATAGAACAGGCTTCAGCAATAACAACAGCAACAACATGACAACTACAACACTCATTTTAATTTATCTTTTTTTTACTGTATCTTCAGCATGTTTATCCCCTTTTATGGACTGTTTATGTCTTGATTTTGTCAACTGTAATTGTTTCATTTTGTTTATTTAGATGTCTTTTGTGTCTTGCTTTGACCTTCACCAGATCTCTACTGTAAAAAGAGCATGTTTAACTGCAGCCCACCAGGTTAGAATAAGTTAATGAATAAAGGACTTGCTTGGATCAGCTCAGTCTGAACCTGGAGCAACACTCAGGACTCAACCTGTTCCTTCACTCACTGACACGGATCAAACATCAGTGTTAGAGGAAATAACAAACACATTAAGTAACTACTGGTCTGTATGCAGGTGAATCAACAGGCTGAACCAGCAGAGCACTGCACTAATTAAAAGACCACATGAAACACAGCTGCACGGCTCGGTCACATGTCCTCCAGAGACGTTTCATGATATAACTCAATAGTGAGAATTAACACGGTTACACCTTTAAGCACCCCCCCTCTCTCCCTCCCTCCACGTCAGGCTTTACTATCTGCGATTGCGCGTCAGCTCTCATTGGCTGCGGGTGCTAATCGGTCAACAAGAGGACCGGAGGGAGGCAGGAGGGCACAGGGCAGCATGTTTACAGCTCCCTGCTCTCAGGATTAGCTGCTCTCAACGAGTCACTCGCTGTATCTGATTTGTTCCGAGACACCGGGCTGGTTTCACCATGTTTCTGTGCCGCACGGGGAGGCTCTCTGCAGCGGCTCTGGATCAGGCGTTCAAGGCAGCGGGCTCGTTTCCAGCGCGACTCAAGGCAAACAGACTGAGGGACGTCACGGTGACATTACGCAAGGGGAACACGTTTCAGCGATACCGGTGTTTCTGTGTGTCCGTCGGAGGCGTCGACGCAACTCTTGCGCACCTGGGAAAACAACAACAACAACAACAACTGGAGCCCGCCCAGACCCGGGACTCGTCGTGTGCTTTGGACTGGGAACACTTGGACCGAGTGGCTGCTATAGCCGTGAATCTCTCCAAGCGCGTGCAAAGTGAAGGCGGTTATGTAGACGTTATCACGCAGCCGCTCGTGCATGCTAACAGGCGCCACGGCAGCAGAGGAGAGCCGGTGGGTAATGGTTTGTTTACAGGTAACTGGGGGGTTTCCAGTCCACTCTGCGCCACGGGGACAATGCAGACCAGAGGATTATCCACGAAGAAGAGCAGCGGGGAGCAGACAGCTGACAACAAAGGGGTAATTTATCATTTACACACTTCATCTCAAGTGTTTGTCTAACCCCAGAGCGCACAGGTCCCAGTCCGTGTCCACAGCTCCCAGTCTGTGTCCACACACTCTTTAACTAGTAGGGGAAACCCGTGCAAATGTCCCGGACCCGGTGGCGCCCGGAGGTAACCTCAAAATCATCAAATATGCAAAAAGCAGCCCGCCTGTCCGCCCGGGCCTCCTCATGTCAGCAGGCAGGCTGTTATACAACACCATGACGCGCTCAGCTCTGTGGGTTTGTCTACTGGTGCTGGGAACTCACAGCCGTCCATGTGTAATTGATCTGTCTTCACAACTTGAATGTGAGGTAGCAGAGGTGTTGTTTACACATGCTGATTCACTGTTCAACAGGCTCACAGACACCTGACAGCACAGGAAACTCATTCTGGCTCTTTCATAGAGAGTCTTAGTGGGAATGAGTCACTCTGTCCCTTTAATGTGAATGACATGTAAATGATGTGAGCTCTGTGATGAGTCAACACCAGTGTGGTGGAAGAGCTGGAGATAAAAATATGGGTGATCTTAACAAGAAGCAGTCCTCATTGCACGACACTGCCACACTGTGTGGTCCTCAGTGTTACTCTGAATTACACAAATACTGTGGCATATAGTTAAATAAGACCAAGAGTCCACACCCATGCCTGCAGCTCTGAGAGGCTGTGTGTAAGCACAGTGTTGCTTGGAGCCATATGCTAACACCAGTGTGCTAACATGCTCATGTAAAGCAGGTTTGCCGTGTTCAAAATTAGCATGCTATCATTTGCTTCTCAGCACATAGCACATGGGGGCAGCTGGGACTCAGAGGTCGAGCAGGTTGTCCACTTATCAGAAGATCTGTGGTTCAATCCGCTGCTCCTTCAGTCCACATGTCACAGTATCCTTGGGCAAGATACTGAACCCCAAACTGTCTCATTGTGTGTGTTAGAGCGTGTGAATGATTAACTGAGTAGCAGGTGGCATGTTGTATGGTAGCCTCGGCCACCAGTGTGTGAATGGGGAGCACATCAAGTGGTCAGAAGACTAGAATAGAAAGGCTCCATTTACATAGTACAAATGAGGCTTTGAAGATATTACAAGTCAAATTATTCAAATTTTGACCAGATGGTGGCACTAGAGGAAGGTTAGGGGAAAGTCATCATCTAGGAACCATAAATATCTGAACGTAACTCCACTGCAGTGCACCCAATAGTTGTTGAGATATTTTAGTCGGGACCAAAGTGGTGCACAGACCAACAGTGATGCATCCATGACTCCAAAACTTTAAACTTGATTAATATTTGACCAGAAACTTCTCTTGCAAATAGAGAACATTTTATTTAGGCTTAGACTGATGCTTATTAACTGAAATCTGCCTATTGCTGACATCATTTTGACACTAATGTTGGCCGACAAATGAAATGCACAGAAATGCCAAACAGTTTTGAGACAGCAATCAGCAGTATGACCAAAACAAGAAATCTTAATTTAAAACACAAGTCTCTAAAGTCTGAGTCCCTTAAAAGAGGTCGCCATTGACTTAGCATTGCACTCTATAACACTGTTGCACTCACGATGGACAGTTTAAAAAAAGGGTGAATCAAAGTCGACAGAGCGAACCAGAGATAGTCTTTTTTTACTCCACACATTAAAAACCTGGAGCCTGTCTTGTAGGCTGGTTCTAGCTGTCTTAATCTGTTGTTAAAGATGGATATCAGGGCTGATCAAGGCCATTTTAAGGGATCAGAACTGGCATTATTGATCTACATAAAGTGTTTTAACTTGCAAAACTTTCAGGCACAGCAACGTGGAGTGCAGCCGTTGTCAGCTCTGCAACTCTCCATCTCACCTCCACTCTGCACCCCACCCATCATGAATCACCACAGGCTATAAACAACAGCAAAAGGCAGTAAAAGACTGTTTATTTATGTTATTTACCTAAGTTATAAGCACTCTTTGCATTTCAGCTCAGAGTGAGAGTGTCTCCCTGTAATCTATGGCGCACAGTGTTTCCCCGCCCTGCTCAGAGGAGAGACAGAGCACTGGAAAGCTGATGACAACCACACTCACCACGTCACTGCAAATGCAATAAAAGCCCCGCCAGCAAAAGGCCAATAAGAGTTATATTAATATAATGGGCTTAAAAGATGTACAGACGACAAAAATAAGCACTCAACAGAAAACAGTTGATTCGGGTAACGCAGGCGCGGCTGCACAGACACAACACACAACAGAGCATACTGTCTTAAAGGGATAGAGGAATTTTTTCGAGACAGTGACAAGGCCAAAAAGATTAAAGAGAGGGTTTGTTATTTTATCCTTTATTTTGTACAAAATAAAAAAATTAAAGGACAGCTTGGATGCAGGATTTTTTTTTTTACTTAATATTGAACTGCATTAGCTATTTAATTTGACAACAGAACTGACTTTAATTACTTTAAAAGTACTTGTGTTTACTGTAATATATAGACAAAAATTGAAGTCTTGGGTTCAGACTCAGTATCAGTAGGTCTTCAGTATTAAGACTGGGATCAGGATCGGTGGTTTAAAAAACAAAAAAACCTTCAATGGGACATCCCTAATGCTAGTAATGGCTGACGTAGGCTGGAGCCTGGAGCCTTAAGCAGACATGAGGAGCAGCTCCACTTTGTAACACCACACCCTCAGACTGTTTTGTAATCTTCAGGCCCAACAATCAAAACTATTTATCACATTTCACGCAGCTCCTTCTCGAGCGACAGCAGGCTTTACACAACTTTTTTTTTTTTCCAATTTAACTCCTCTTTTCAAGACTGGTCTCCTTTTAGCTTCTGCTGGAGCCTCTCACAGGAGGGATACACCACTTCACCATTTCCCTCCCACTCTGTCTGTGTTTGCGTGCCACTGTGACTTTGCATGTGTTTTCTTGCCTCTGAAAAGCTGTTATCAGACACAGCAGTCCCACTGTTCCCCTCCTATACACCCTCCCTGGCACAACTCCCCTTGGCCGCTCGCTCACATGACCCTCCCACACTGCTGCCTGCCTTTACTTTTAGCTCGGCCTGGCTTGCCTCTGAAAGGCAAAAGGCCTGCACCCTCGCCCACTCTGGCCTTTCTATTGTCCATTGTTGACAAGTCAGTGAATGCGTAACCAAAACTGTGGCTGCGTCCAGGAGGGGGGAGGCTCGGGACGAAATTTAGCAAGACAAATTGCAGGGAAGAGAAAAGTTCAGTTTGTTTTCCTCCTGCTCCCTTCTTCTTCTTCTTCATTGTTTCTGCCCTCTTGATTAATCGTCTGACTGGGGCTCACAAAGGAAGACAGTCTGAAGCAAGAAGAATGTCAGCGCAGCAAAAAAAAAAAAAACAGGCACTGAGGGATATGAATGAAAGTTACTGTATGTGAGGCCAAATGGCAGTGAATGGATAGACAGCCAAATCTGCCTCACAGTCCCAACTTTAAGAAAAGGTTTCTAGTTTGGACGACCATGAAGTTACTGTACACAGGGTACCCACACATTTTACTATTTAAACCCGTTTCCACGACTTTATTTTGGGAATCAAAAATGGGTTGGTCTCCATAGTGAGACAGTCATACATACAAGCCATTACTGTAAACACACTTCCCAGGTATTTGCAGATAAGCAAACAGCTAGCGCTCGCTTACTTCACTCAATCGTTTCCGCCACCAACAAGCTTCTTATGCCAACAGACCAGACTAACCAATACGAGTAGGCTACTTCACAAAACCTCGAGGCCGCACGCCTTTTGGTGGGATAGAAAGCTGAAGATCCTGTAGATGTAAAACAGTTTGATGGGTGTTTGGATAATAATTTTGACTAGTTTCTATGCATTTTTTTGTTAAACCAAAGTTTGTCTCATCGGCATGTCTCGTAATTGTCTTGCGACTTTGCCTGAACCAGAGCAGAGCATACATGACATTTAAATAAATTAAGGTTGATAGCATCATGTCCCTTCAGATGTCCTCTATCCAAGTTGATCAATGACCCAACACACAGGCTGGATATTGCTAATCTATACATGTGAAGATGTCTGTATGGCTAATGATTCAATCAAATATGTAGACTGATTAAATCACCAGGTGTCTGTAAATAACTAACCTGTTAAAGGTTAAATGTTAATCTACAGGCTGAGATAGAGTTAAAGTTTGATTCTGTTATACTGACTGTACCGCTGCAGCCCTCCCACTCAGGCTAACGTTAGCGATCCATCAGCAGCAACTGTCACCAACATCATTCAGAGTTCTTAAAAGGCCGCAAGTGACTCGCAAATGTGTCAAATGTGTAAAAAACACCCTGTATTTTTGAAGTACAGTAAATTTCCAGCACAAGCTTCCATGTTGAAGTGTCGTTTTCTGTTGTAGAATGAGTAAATAACAGACAGCTGCTTAACAGAGACTGCAAACTGGCTCGACGGCATGGCTGAACCCAAGTATGACGCTGAATAGTTCCAACTTCGTCAACCTTGAACAAACGATTGAGAAACCTGGACCCTATGGCTGAACCAGTTAGGAACCACTGATATAGAGATTTACCACACTGATAATATTCACATATCTTATGTGCCTTAAATATCAGTGTGAAATACGTTTAACTTTAGACACTTCAAACAATAGCTAAAACAAAATGCAGGGTTCCTCAAAATTTCATGGTCAAAATTTGAAAACTTTTCCATAACTTTTCAAGAACTCAAAATAAAAAAAACTGTTGCCTTGCCACTTGCCAGGCGTTTTCCAAACAAATCAGATTCAAGTCCAGCTAGCTGGCATACATGACGACAGAGAGGGTACGTGGGCAAAAAGTAAAGAAATGTACATGATGGTAAACACAACATTGTCACTACATGTAAGAGCAACATTGCGTACAACAAATAAATCTGCCATCATTCTGCCTTACATGGGATCCTCTCCACTGAAAATTACTGCAACACTTTCATTACACACAACAATTTCCATGACCTTTTCAGGCTTGGAAAATGTGACTGTGAAATTCCATTAGTTTTCCAGGCTTTCCATGACTGTGGTAACCCTGAATATAAATTCATAACTTTTCCAGAACATCCTGTTAATTTCAGGAGCAGTTTTTCTGATTTGATAACCTTTTCCAGGACTTTTAATGACCGTGGGAACGCCGTGTACGTGTCAAGGAAGCAGTTTGAGGCCCTGCAGCACTCAGCAAGTTTGAACCTATCGTTGAACATGTAGAAGTTACAAAACAAGATACCAAGCTTGTACAAGAAATATGCCTTTATACACATTTTAGCTACGAAGCTACACAGTTCAGCAGAGGGCTTTACATTTTCCGACCTAAATCTGGAGTTCTACACATAGAAACGGTTTGTTTTACACACGTGTTGCTTGTAGTGAGTAGATGATTTTTAATTTTTGTGAGATATGAAGTTACTTTTTTAATGCATATTATCACCATAGTTATTTCTGTATTCTTTCATCTGCTCATTTCTGCCAGATTATCAGGAAAATCATGCTCCTACACACATTTTCCATCAGCCTACATTTTGTCCTTATCACTGCTGAAGTCAAACTTCACTTGATAGTCTTCCATAATATTCAACTGCTTGTTAAAGAGGTCAGTGCAGTATTCTTTGTACATACTAAGTGGTCTCAGCTTTGTAGGCACAAAGTCAATATTATGTCTAATAATAGGCTGATTCCATATAGGCCGGAGCTACTTCCTGTTTTGTTAGGGGAGGATTGTGTTTCCCATCAGCAGAAATATATATTTGAATAACTTCTCTGGACACAATGCCCTCTGTTCAGCTGCCCTTTTTACTGTTTCAATTCCAGTTTAACAGCCCTCATCATCAAAATGAAAAAATAGCAGGCAATAAAGCAGAAATTATTTTCGGCCCATAATCCCTTAATCATAATAGAAACCTCTAATTAACCTGGAACGGCTCCCTGAGAAGATATTTGGCTATAATTGCATTACAACAGCAGCATGATCAGGCAACAGATTTGTGTCCACAGCACTGGTATCAAAAAATGAATTTTGGCTCTGAATGTTTGGCCATATTTTTGCTCTTGTTTACTTACAGTTGGTCAGATATCTGCTGATTGAGTCATGTTTTAATTTTAACACAGGGCTCTCTGTTTCATAATGCTGTTCTTTGCTTTTATGACCCATCATTCTTTAACCAGTGCCATTATCAATTCTGCTGGCCTGATTCTTTATCAATTCCCTCATTGATTTCTGGTCAATTTAATAAGTGGGGAAAAAGCAGGTCTTCACAGGTTTTTTTTGTATGAGTCTGAACACGCTTATTTTCCCATCCCTGTGACTCAAGTGTGAAAGGTGCAGCTGATGGGTGAGTGGAGCCAACTGTAGCAACAGTCTGTCTTTCATCATCTAAAATTAATGAAATGAGAGAATATTTGTACAGCTTTTGTTTTCATTTAGGTGTTTTTAGTCAAAGAAAAAAATCTGCTACCTTGTGGTGCTAATGTTATTATAACACTATATTTACCCTTGGTAACAGGCGTGCTGCTTATTTGTGATGCATTGTTAAATATGGCATTGCTGGACAGATGGTCATGAGCTCTGGGTCGTGACAGCAAGTATGAGATCGCAGATACGAGCAGCTGAAATGAGTTTCCTCCGTGGGATGGCTTGGCAGCCTTAGAGATAGGGTAAGGAGCTGGGAGTAGAGCCACTGCTCCTTCGCATTGAAAGGGGTCAGTTGATGTGGTTCAGGAAGGAGGTGTTTTGGGCATGTCCCACTGGTAGGAGGCCCCGGGGCAGAACCAGAACACACTGGAGGGATTACATATCTCATCTGGCCTGGGAACACCTTGAAGTCCCCAAGGAGGAGCTGGGAAGCGTTGCTGGGGAGAGGGATGTCTGGGTGCTTTGCTTGGCCTGCTGCCTCCACGACCCGGCACCGGACTAGCGGATAAAAATGGATGGATGGAGTTTAAACTCCTGTTGAGCAGAAAGATGTTTCAGCATATTGCTTGTGTTTCCATCCTTATTTGAAATGATAGTTTCACAGAGCAGTATTTTTGTCGTCTTTTTTTGTGAAATGTAGCCTTTGGACCGTTTCTTCCTCTCCACTATGACTCCTTCTAGTTGCAAGTTGCCAGCAGCGTTGACGCATGAGTTTGACGTCATTGTTTTGCAATGCACAACTGTCAGAAAAACATGCCAGCATCGATAAAAAGAGCCGCTGAGGTCGGCGTTACGACCCTATTTACACTAATGTCCCTTAGATCTGCAGTGTCTCTGTACCTAATCATTTCTACATTCCCAAAAGGAGTCCTAGCATTGAAGTAACTCACTTTTAAAAGTTGAGCTTGTCTTTACTTTCTGGTGCAGCAGAGGCTGTGGTCACAGCCAGATATTAACTGAAATAGTTTGAAGACGTTTTATATCAGTATGCTGCCAGGTCGAGCTCATAGCCTGGGAAAATGTAGATTGCAGTTATACACAGTATTTACCTCGCACGATGTCCAGACACTGACTAAAATAAGTCCCTGAGAAATTAGTGTTAAAACAAATCACAATGATAATGAAGGTATAGGACACTTGGTGCTCAAATTAAATTTTCTCTTATATCAACTGGTAAAGTCTCGCATCTTGAATTCTTCTAACACTTTGTACATCATTATACCGCCCATACAGACTCTGCTGCATTAAGCATGACTGCTGTTTCAAACTGCAGCCCTTCAGGCGTCAGTCAGCGGGAGGATTATGTTTATTTACATGCTGTATTGTCAACATACTGCAGGCCTTCTCTCTTTATTTGAGTCCTGCTTCCCTCGCTGCTCTGTGACTCACGTCTACACCATCAATGCTCTGTTACAGTCTGTTGTCCTGTTGCTGTTGAGTGTGTTGTAGTTCACTAATCTGTTGTACTGCCAGCGCACACTGCAGCGACCTGCCTGCTCCCTGCTACATGTCAGACGGTTGGATTGTGTCTGCTGCTTGTTCATCTCAGAGAGTGGTGTGTCTGGAGGTCACAAACACAGAGTAATGTGTGTGTTTGTGCACTTATGAGGGGCTCTTTGTGTGTCTGTGTGTGTGAGAGAGAGAACGTGACAGACTTAGTTGGTGTGAGTGTGTGAAAGGGTAAGTGACAAAGTGAATTTCCTAAACCACACAGCAGCAGTCTATGTTTAATCAGCTGACTTGGCAGCACGATGAATAGAGGAAGCTTGTAAAAGTCCAGGCTTTGTTTGACCTACTTGTACGACCTCAACTTTGACCAAGATGACGCACAAATTCACAGCACATGGTTTTTCTTCAGTATTTTGATGATGTGTGCATTTCTGTATCTGACCTAAAAATAAAAAAGGATGTTTGTTTGAGCTCAGTTTGGACAAATGGTCTCCAAGATGCGTACATCTGTGTTTGGTGATTCTGCAGAGCAGCAGGAAAAGGAAATTCTTTTGTTTCTTTGTTTTAGGATTCCCAGTGAGGCTTTGGGGCTGTACACATGCCACGTCTTTAACCACCTGGAAAACCCGCGATCAGGCATTGGGTACTTCTTGTGTGCCTTTTCAGTGCCAGCTTTCAAGAGCACGGTGTCAGTTGTGTCTGAGGTTGCTCAGTCCCTCCAGGATCTCGTGGCAAAAAAATCTTGAATTTGAGGCCATTTTTGTCAAAAATTGTGATCAAAAACTGCAGCATTTTTATGTGATCTTTTGCGGGAAATTGCACCTAATGACAAAAATTGCAAGTCAGGAGAAAAATCTTCTGTAAACATAACATCTGAATCAGTTCAACACATATTGTATGAATTTAAACAAAGTGACAATTCTTATGTCAAATGACGTCATATGCACGACGACTTCCGGTCAGCTGGAAAATGTGGAAAAATCGTGGGGAAAATTGCAAGCCCCCGCAAATTTTGAGGACTTTTCTGGAGGGACTGGTTGATGGATAGAAAATTAATCCACAGTTATTTTTAATCAAGTTCTTGTTAAAATTGTATTATGAGCAAAATGTTAAACATGTTCAAATTCCAGCTTTGTAAAGATCTCCTCCTTCTCCTTCCTTCCTTTTCTGCTCCTTGGGATTTTAAATCATGACATTAATTTTTACCTATTTTTTTGACATTTTTAGTTAGTTAGTTATAGTAAGTTATAAATCTGGGTAATAGGTTAGTTGTAACAGGTTAGTTGCAGCTAGGGCTGTGTATTGGCAAGAATCTGGCATCATAAGACCAGGTAACGATTTAATATATCACGATAAATTGGGATTTTTTTTTTTTTTAAATCTAAATTTAGGACAACTGTCGTAGTATAAAGAAATAATAATAAAATTCACAAAGTGCCTCACAAAATACAACCAAACAATAAAACATGCAATCAATAAAAACAAAGGCAATACAACAAATAAAACAAAGCAACAAAAAGAAAGTTAAACATAGAGCAAATACAGGCTACTGAGGCCCCAAACAGGGACAGGGAATAAGCACCTGACAATTTAGAGTGGGACAAAGGCCATTTTGAAAAGATGGGCCATAGCCCAGTAAAGCGTACTCCTCTGCTCTCTGCTTCATAGACGCACTTTATGGTCTGAAATTAATAGCAGCACTCAACACAGTATGCAATTTGATTTTGGTAATTTACAGGTCTGGACAGGTCTGGAACAAAAAGAAGATATGATGAAAAAGTTTGTGTTTCCAGACTATTGCCCCTCTTCTATTTGTATTCTCTGTTGTAAATTGATCTGTTCTGCATAAGGAAACCAAACCTCTGTGGTCACGTTCATCATTGTTTCCATGGACACAGCGAATAAACAAGACTGTGCTAATTAATTTATATGAGCCACAGTTGCTAGTTACAAAGCTTCTGACAGTTATTGGGCAACATAATAGCACACATAGTCAGAATGTCACATGCATGTTAACAGCTGAATTGTAAAACCATTTATTAACATAACAAACATGTAGTTATTTGTACTCAGATGTCAAATATGGTCTGAAAAGTCTGGAAATTTGAGTCAGGAAAAGCACAGATCACTTGTGCACAC
>JAPZEB010000012.1:13152735-13165495 GCA_029783705.1 Chaetodon striatus
ACGGTGGTGCATTTTAAAAAGCCCGGTCTCACTCCGAAGTTGTCGGAATCTGGAGCTTAGGCAGTGACTTGCAGCATCAGAAACCAACAAAAAAAGCTGTCCTTTAACGTCAGCATGATATGCAGCCAGTTGCCATCATAGTTTAATGGTGCCTGATGGCGGCAGAAGGAAATCGGCGCGACAAGGACAAAAGTTAAGGCAGAGAAAGTCTGACTGGGGCGGGCAGGTGGGAGGGGTGGTGGATGAGTCCAATCCTGTAGGATTCTAAAGCCAAACCTTGTTCTTTTCTCCTAAACCTAACCACGTGTTTCTGTTGCCTAAACCCAACCATGTGTTTGTTGTTGAAGGAAAAAAAAAAAAGTCAATTCATGTTGTAGTACCGATCTAATGCATTTATTTTGAAAGAGACTGTATGTAAATGTTACATTTCCTGTAAAAATCGAAGTGTACTGTATTTTGAAAGAAGACAATTCATATTACGTGTAGAACTTGACACGATCAACAACCAACACACCCTGGGTACCTTTCACATTGTATCTGGATGTTGAAGGTCCATGACCAAACGTCGATATGTGACAATGTCCAAGTGAGAATGTGTTGATTTAACAGAGTTTAAAAATTTCAATGTGCTGAGATGCCACCAAAATGTTCCACAGCATGGCTACACTACACGCCTGCAGCATCTGGTGGTATTTTATGCGACTAAAAAGAGGTGTCAAATGAAGTACTCTATTGGTATTAGTATCATTTCAAGAGTACTGTTGTGGTACAAGTGTCATCATTTCTCAAGCAATATCAGCCCTAATTCTGACAAAACAACTAAGCAGTATAAACATAATTTCAAAGGCAGTGGTTATGAACTTATTACAATGTTTTGTCAAACATTTAAGACACAAAATCTCACTCAGACCAAAAATAAATAATGCTACTTTATGTTTTCTCAGTTATAAAGAAAAATATTTAACCATGGTCATCAAAGACCATCAGAGGAAGTTACTCTTTTGGTTTCTGTCTTACAGCTGCTGTAAATCAGCGTGTTACACCCATTGCTTCATCTTCAGTAGACCATGAAACCTTGTCTATCAAACACAGCAGGTCTCAAAGAATGTGACCATTTCCCATTTCCATCACTGCCCTCCATTCAATCTACTGTCTGTGATTTGTATGGCCACTGCACACTCTGTCCTCCTGTTTCCCCTAATTTTTTTTTTCCCCACCACTGTCGGAGAAGGGTTGCTGGTGTGAGTGCAATTTCTGATCCACATTGGAAGTGGCAGGTGAATTTCGCCCAGCTGCTCCCCTTCTCTGTTCCACTTAGCAGCGACGCTCCTGTTCAGAGTCACTCGGTCGCCGTGTGGTTATAGTAAATGAATGAACATGCTCTGAGCGAGAGCCGAGTGCATCTACTTTCACAAATATCATCCTCACATCATTATTCCACTTCTTTTCCTCCCCAAATGTCAGGAGAAAGTTTTTATCATTTCCAAAACTGCACACTTAAAGGCTGCTTGTGTTTATCATCTTCCTGTTTGTAAACAAATGAGGAGTATGTATCATCGAAGACAACAAATTACAGTCGAGACTAAGTGCATCTGGGAGTCTGCTCATGTTTAAGCATTAACCAGTCTTAGAGCCAATGGATTAAGAGAAAAGCAGATGTAGGAGGAGGTGGAGGTGGTAAAGAAGGATAAGTAAGGAGGACAACGATCTGAGTATGATGAAGGAGGATGAAGCAGCAAGTGGAAACAGGAGAATCAGCAAATGAGGAAAAGTAGAGGGGGGGCTGGGGAGGATGAATTGGAGAGAAGGTGGTAAAGTCGACAACAAGGAGGAGGAGGAGCAGAAGGAGGGAGGAAGACGAAGAATTTAAAAAAAGGGTCCCTGGGATTCAAAATAAAGCTGGGTTTATATTTGACTGAACATACCTACAGCCTAGCCTTTGATTTATACTCCAGCGCCATATTTCGCCTAGATGTACATGTACCGTACATGATCAGGCCATATTGTGCTTTAATTACATTTTTTGGGATTTTTCACACTTGTACCTTCAAGTGCTTAATGTCTAGATAAAACAAAGATGTTTTTACACAAACACATGACTAATCAGGGTTGGACCTGCTCCAGTCTCCAGAGACAAATGGTAATGTACCTGAAACTGTTTAACAACAAAAAACACCAGACAAAGGAAACCTTGTGCACTTTAGCAGTTTACACTGATGATAAAAACAAGGAGGCTAGCTAGCTAACAACTGTCCATAAACAAATACATGGATGGATCACATTTATGGACTGCGAGTGAGACAAAAGCTCTCACTCATACTGCTACCTTAACCGTACAAATCAGTCCTCTGAGTGGCTGAACTGATCAGCGATCAGATAAACTCACAGGATCTGTATGATCCAATACATTGTAACTCCTAACTTGTCAAATATTCCAGCTTGTTCAATGGCCCTGCACTTCAAACTATGACGCTCAAGGTACCCCTAGCATCAGTTTTGGACGTTTCAGTTTCCCCACATCACAGTGTCAACAAAATAAAATTCCATGCTCACAGGAAATGTACAATTTTGGCTCATAACATAAACACCTTCTATTTGGATTAAAGTTCTGGTTAGGTTACAGGGGAAAAAACACCTGGTTAGGCTTGGAATAAGGCCATGGCTTGGGTTTAGAAGAGTGTTTATTATGTAAGTTAGCAATGTAGTCACAAGACTTATGTTGTTGAAATAACTCAATAACTCAACAGCATTCTCCTGGGTGAAAGTCCTGTGTTTGTTTGACCCATCCATCCAAACCACCTGCATACATGGATTTCCTTGCTCTTTATTCCACGTTAGTTGTTCTGAGCTTCTAATATTACCACGCATGGGTTTACATTGGTGTTAGTTAAAAGCCCAATGTGTCTCATTCAGGCATTTAAAGGTGCCCTGTGTGTCATCATCAGGGGCCAAGGGGCCTGACAAAGCATCTGCATTTGACAAACTGTGTGTCACAGTGTGCACTTCTGACCTGCCATACATGCCATTCTCTCAGATCATCCAGTAAATTTCCAATCGCCCTGTCTCTCCACCACACCTACGTGGCAGTCTATCAGCTGTCCACACATCTCCCGCTCCTGCCGGTCCACCACATCCATCCACATCAAGCTAATTCCACTCAACTGTGGCTCATTACGTCCTGCCACTATAAATACTCCAGCTTCACAGACTATTGTCGCCAGATTGCTTTTTGTCATATCCATGCAAGACTTTTCAGCTTTCATTCCCGTACTACTTTCCTGTTGCTGACCTTATCTGTCTCTGACTCTCCTGTTTCACCTGCTCCCTGGTAAACTACTCAGCCTTCTGTCCCCGACCAAGAGCTTTGCTTCCACGCTCCTAGTTTCTGTTCACCTGTTCCACGTGGCTGTGTGGAGAGTCTATCGGTCAGCTCTATGTCGTGAGTTTACCTGTTCTGCTGCCTGGGATTTCCAGTACTATGGATTACCTCGCCACGTGGCTGCACATTCTGACTTTGTGTGTGTGCACAACTGGATCCACTCATTGTCACTGCTGGTTCCTCAACTCCTCACTGGTTCCGACCAACCTGCAGTCTGCTCCTCAGTCTGCTCGTTGGCTTTCCTTGAGTGTTCTTCTGGTAATGGACCCTCTCCCTTCTGACGCCACCTCCTACACTATCGAACTGTTTGCTGTTGGTGTGCGTCCAGTGGACACCAGTGACTCACCTGCTCTCTGCTTAGGCGTGCTTACGACAGGTGCTTTGTACTGAACCTATGTCTTGAAAGCCTCCGAGCCAAGAAATTGACTCTGATTGTTGTTTCACCTGCCTGCACATTCTGTGTTTGACAAGCGGTATATTAAAGGTCATTACAAACACACACTCATTACACTGGGAGTGAGATCATAGGTTGTATGATCGTATGTGTTGAAACTGCTGGCGCCCCCTTTCTCTGTTGCTGTAATGAGACAGGAAGAACATTGGCTAATATTAGTTTGAGTGCTTTTTCAGTTGGCGTCAATACAGGGAACAGGCCGTGTAAAGGTTATCTCCACAGACAGCTTACTAACGTAGTTACACTGGGGAGGAGTAAAGATTAATTATGTTTGTTATTGAGAAAAAGATGCATTTACACGTTTTTAACATCTGGCCAGAGTGCATCTCAAACCACCTCCTGATGTGCTTTGAACAATGGGTCGACTCCATACCACCTTGAATGCTTCTTAATGCATTCAAACTTTTTTAGAATCTGATAGCTACCCAATCTGCCCACGACTAATGAAGTGACCACATGTATATGGTGATACACCGTAACAGTGGGCTAAGCATGTGTAATACTTTTAGATTTGGAGTGACATTGAGGTAACTTTTATTTCATCTCATTACATTGCAGTATAATTGCAGTGTTTTAGCAGTTTTTTCAGTCACTGTTATAGAGGCAATCATGATGAGGAAAAGGTTTACAGTGGAAACAGTTTTGCTACATATGTCTTACTGAAAAGGAGATGACCACTGAGTTTTTCTTTGACTTGCTTCATGCTGTTTTACCTTTAACAATATCCACCACAATCAGAAATTTGTGCATGAAAACACAATCAGCCCAAACTGATCACTCATAGTTACCATGGTCTCCACAAGTTAACTCTGTAGCTGCTGTCACTCTGACATGTAGTCACATTTTTGGATGAGGCACACATCAGCTTCCCCTTAACGCACATTATAAATCCACTTAAGCCTAGTGGAACAGTAGGATGATGGAGGGAAAGCAGAGGAAGCGGAGGAGTAAAAAATGTAGGAACAGGAGAGGGTAGTAGATAGATGTGAGGAGAGGTGAAGATATATGACACAAAATGAGCCTGACAAGGTCGACCTGAAACACTACTTATAACAGTCCATCAACCCAGTTTCAGTGCCCACTAAAATATGATCACACATGCCAAAAAAGCATTCTGTCTGTGGAAGTATGCTCTTGTTAAAGTGCTGACGTACACACACTCAGGCGGCAGATACACTCCAATGATTACGCAAAATAAGATACAATTGCAGAGCTGGAAAACACTCAAATTCACCATCTTGAGTCAAAAGAATAAAGTTTCTTATCTTCTCAATAAGGTAAAACCCATAGTAAGGATAATTATGAGTAATTGCAAGCATGCCTAGACGGACAAAGAAAAAATATAATTAGCCATGCCTTTGACATTTTTTGAAAGCTGGAATTTTTAATGCTAAAAATAGAAGGCCGTGCAGTCATTGCAAACATGACAGCAAAAAGAGTGTGAGGGAAAAAAAGTCGGTATGAATGACAGATTCCTTGCCATTGCATGAGGAGCTCTGGTACATGCACAATCACACTGCTCTGTCACACACACACACAAACACACACACACACTCACTAATACATACATTGAAGCGCTGATCCTGGGGTGTCTAACTCGGGGGTTAAGGAACACAATGACGAGAGGTCACCTGACAGTAATGGAGCCTTTTGTGTGTGGAAATAGTCATTTCCCTGTGTAGTCTCGCAGTATCACAGCAGTGATATGAAACCCTGTCATTTTGTTTTCCTTTCTATCGATTTCAGAAAGGAGAACGTGTGGAAAGGAGAGAGGGCGAGAGAGGCACAGGAGAAGAGCATGAGCGGTTTGCCTGTTGCGGGTGTTAGGACTATGCTATTGTCATTCAAATGTTTTGTTGTAGGAAGGGAATTTGAGAGGAGAATGGGAGACGAGCGCTAATGGGGAGCAAAGGGAGAAGTGGTATAATTGGATTTGATTACGTCTGTCTGTCAGAACAGGACAGGACATAATATGCGGCTGGAATTATTTTGACAGTGTCACAATGTGGAAGACTCTTTGTGAAGTCGGCCCAATGTGAAGAATGAGAATTGTCTCGAGTGAGATTTGTAGCTCGGCTCTCAGTGTGGCCGTAGGGATGGCAATGTCTGCCTGTCTGTCCGTTGGTCAGTCCACCACTTTGGTCCAGACAGAAATAAATCAACAACTATTGGGTTGCCATGAGAAATTGTGCAGACAGCCGTGGTGCCCTGAATCCTCATGACTATGATGTTCCCACAACTATGGGGAAGATAGTCATGGATTTTGGTACAGACATTCATGTTTGTCAGAGAATGAACTGCACTGACTCTGATGATCCACTACACTCCGTTTTGTGCCATTATCAGCTTAAAACTTTTGGCTAATACTTTAGTTTACCATCAATTAGCTTTCAAAACGAACAGCACTCTCATCAGCTTCAGCTGTACTTTGTGTTTAGTGCCATTTTGCAAATGTTAGCATGCTAACAAGCTAACGTAATGATGTGTCTCAAATTGAATAGTTCTGTACCTCAACCTCAATTTGAGTGCATTAGTGCATTCACACAGAGAAGTATAGCTGTAACTTAAATTTGGTGTTTATGCATGTTAAATTGTCATCTTCACTGTGAAAGTTTTTAGTATTAGATTTGTGGTCAGATCACTCAGTAGATTGGCTGCTGATAAAGCCAGCCAGCATCAGCCATGGACATTTATAGATATAGAAAGGTATTGTAAAAGCATGTTCAGTATTAATACAATCAATTAATAAATACAAAAGCAATCAAATGAGCAAAGAAGATATATTTTAGCAAGTGACAAGTGTTCGTCAAACGTAGGTGATAATGTTCCGCCCAGTTTCAATTTGCTGACGAGAATAAAAAACTGCCAAAGCATCATTTTTGTAATGTGTGCGTTGGCTGTGCTTGATTTGAGATGACACAACCCTGCCAAAATTCAAACTTTATGTAGATAAATACAGTGTATGCAGTGTACTACATGCAGTGTATTAAAGGAAGTATTCAATTTGAGACACAGCATAAGATGCTGAACATGGAAAAAATTAAACCTGTTAAACATCAGCATCAGCATTTTAATTATGAACCTGTTTGACTCTTTTGGAGGCAGTTGGCCTGAAAACAGCTCTGTCAAAACAAACCAGTTTGAGTAACAGATCTGTCAGGCTGAGGGCATTTCAGACAACAAAACATTGTACTGCTATCTGTAACTCTCTGAGACAAGATTTTACAACTCTAAAAAAACATCACGACAGCACTAATCTTTTGTCGCAACGGTCACAGGTTGAACAGTGGAAATACACCAATCACGTTACAAAGTAATCAACCAGGAATGTGAAATTAGCGTGTTTAATTGGCCACCACAGCCTCTCGCTGGATGATGCTGTGTTACAGTCCAATAAAAGTTCAGCTTGGTTCAACTTCTTTACCAGAAAAACTGTTTCTTTGCTGCAGCTCCTTGAGTTAGACCCTCTTGAAATTAAGGAGAGAGCTGTATTTTTTTCACGCAGAGCTAAAGGTGGCCTGAACGAGGCCTTCTGTCTTGTTAAATCTGAGTTAGTAAGAAATGTCTCTGCAGTATATCCAGCTGTGACTACAACTTCTGAAAATCTTCGCATCTTATGTCAGTTTTTTGAATGCTGCTGTGATCCACTACCATTTTCTTCTGACATGAAGACAGAAAGGTCGGTTGCAGGATTA
Organism: Chaetodon striatus; assembly: GCA_029783705.1. NCBI lineage: Eukaryota > Metazoa > Chordata > Actinopteri > Chaetodontiformes > Chaetodontidae > Chaetodon > Chaetodon striatus. The sequence continues at coordinate 13,160,264 of JAPZEB010000012.1, forward strand.
AGTTTTTGAGTCTACCTTATTTACCACTGATACCATCTGAGGTTATATAAAAGGCCTCAGGATGGCCATGAATAATGAAGACTGATGCGTGGACTACAGATAAGACTTGGATACAAGCTGGGAACTGATCGATTCTAGCCTGGAGGCATGGCTGAGTGTGTCTAATGTTGAAAGACCCTAAACACTCTATGACCTCAGGTTACAGCGCTGATGTGTCCAAACGCATCAGATGATGTGCAACATCAAACTCACCTGACAACATGCACGTCATCCATCTAATCACACAGAGGCTGTAGACAAAACATCTTGAATAGATAAATCTAAAAGCCACTTTGATCAAACATAATTAGATTTCCCTGTCTGACTCTGCTATATGCTCCAGTTTCTACAGATCCTCTATTTGATTTGTACGGTTTTAGGTGCATGGTGCACTTTTGCTGAATATAAAACGGTGACTCAGTGACACAGTGACTCTGTGAGTGTCTGGTGCTACAGGATCTCTTTCCTCCCTATACACTCAACACATAAATAAAGACATATAGACAAAGTATAATTGACACTGCAGCAGTATTCAGGAGATTTTAAAACACACATGCTGCAATTTGCAACATGAGATCATTTGTGTTTGACTCAAACTTGTCTGCAATTTCCAAGCAACAAGCATGTGTTAACATGACACTGCCATCCAAAACAAGCCTCTGCCAACCAACATGAGTCACGACAGACCTCAAAAAGGTGACATGGACGCATACACATCACGTATGAGCTAATAGCTGCCTATTTTCACTTAATAATCCTTTTAACCTAATTTTAACTTCTAACTGAAAATGTATTTGGACGTTCTAATAAGTCAGCTCTTAAAAATGTCTGGCAAACAGCTCTTTGATGTGTGAGTTTTCAAGGCAATATGAGGCAGAGCTCTGAAGTGGGATTAATACTTCTGTGCTGAATGGACTACACTGTGGCCTGACACGCACCTCCCCAGAAACATATCTAAATGTTGCAGTGGCGTAGACCTCCTGTTTATTTTCGTTAACTGAAAACCATTTCCCTCACTGGAAGCAGAACTTTTATTTACTTTTATTTTACAGATAAGAAACAATAAATTGTGAAGAAAATAAAGCCTCCACAAAACAGCATTTTAAGTCGTGTGTGTGATGTATCCTGGTTTCAGTAGAGGAAAGTCCACTAGCCGCTAGGCTAATATACAACAGGACTTGTCATAGGCTTACGCCAATGACGTTAGCATGTTGAATATGTGGGGGAAACGTGTCTAGCATAAGACAACTGTTTTGTTGGTGAACATCGTGAGTTATACTGGAGCCAAATTTTGTAACACTGCCTTTGTTAAACGTTGCCATTGCTTTTAACTTCACATACAGAGGAAAACTGCTAGCTGCTAAGCTAATGTATGCAGTGTAAAATGTCATAGGCTTATGAAAACAAGTCTAGCAAAAGGCAATTGTTTTGTCTGTGAACCTTGTGAGTTATAATGGAGCCAAATTTTGTACTTAATATTGTTGCCATTAAGCCCTGTCTTATGTGTGTTAAAGTCAGGAACACTCTCACCATAGATTTAACTGTTTATTGCAACAAATGCAGTTATGCCTGGCGCTGATGGCTTCACTCTCATGATGTTCCCTGGATTAGACATGCAGCATGCCATTTTGTCCTTTGAGCCATGTAGGACTCTGAATTAAAGAGGTAAAGGCAAAGCTATGCTAGCAGCAGCAGCTGTGTGTGGCAGAATTGGTGTAGCAGGGATCAGTGAATAGGAGGCCACATTTAACTGGGCCGCTTTGTTGTGAGAGTAGGTTGACTTCCATGTCCTGCGGGAACTAACGTGATGTTTCATTTTAGGGGTGTTAATTGAATCAATCAAACTTCACTGCACTTCAGACAAAGGCATAAAAACCCCATTACTAACTAGCATTTTGAGAGTGTAACTGTAGAGCAACACAGACACAATACCTCACAAGTATAAATGCTCACAACAGCGTAGACCACGTGCACGACTGTAAATCACTCTTAAAGTGGACAGATCACATGAGATCACATGTGCCAAACGTAAACACCACAATTCAGTTCGAGACATGTCCACTAAGAACATGACTATTTATAGCAAATCATTAGGCTCTGCTCAAACACGAATGGACATTACAAGTAGAGCTGAAAGGATTAATCAATTAGCTGTCAACTATTAAATTAATCACCAACTATCTTTGATTTTTAATTGGTAATCTATTAATCAGTTTGAGTAATTTTTAAGGAAACAAAGGTCAAAATTATCCTATTCAAGCCTCTTAAATGTGAATATTTTCTAATTTCTTTCTTCCTCTAAGATAGTAATCTTAATTTCTTTGGGTTGTGGACATAACAAATCATCTGAGAACATTAATTCATGCTCTGGGACACACTGATCAACTTTTTCATCATTTTCTGACATTCTATAGCACAAACAACTAATCAATTCTTCAATTCTTATTTTATTTCACTGTTGTTACCTTTTTATTTATTTTGAATTGAACCTTTTTTCTTGTTACTAAATATGTTAATTATATAAAATGTGCATTTATGTCAGTTTCATTTGCAAATTATGTCAATGTGTTTTTTTGTCCAGTAGGGCTATACCAATATCTCATATGACCTGTGTCACATGACCCTCACATAAGCTCTTAAATTGCACACCTGTTTCCAGTGCATTTTAGACCCTGATGAGGACTCTCTAGTTGAAACGCGTTGGTTTATCCATGTACTAATAAAGGATTTTTAACTCCAGTTAAAGTGCCTCGGATACATTTTTGGACTGCCTGTCTGTACTTTGGACTTATACAGTGAGTGAGCTGGCCAGTTGTTTTTTATCTTTATGCAACTAATCAATTACTCAAGAAATATCAACAGATTAATCAGCAATACAAATGATCATTAGCTGCAGCCCCAGTTGCCAGTCAGCTGGTGGTCGAGCAGCCGAGGCATGAGTCAGAGATACTGACGCATGAATGAAGCAGCTGATGCCAGTCAAGAGCAACTTTAATGAAGTAACGCTATGCTTAATACAATAACCAAGAGTGATCACAAACAATCAAGTCATTTTTCATAAACTTAAGCGGTTATGTTATTTGGCCTCGACGTTCTATGTTCACATACAGAATATTACATTTTCAGCTCTTTGTTTATCTGCACACCTTCTTGCAAAGACACATTTCTGTGAGTGAGAGCACCCCTACTCTGTGCTCTACCACATACAAATACAAACACACCACCACACAAATGCACAAAACAGAGAAAGCATAAACACACAAATAACCGGCGCTGCAGTCTATACTGGAGCCGGTTGCATTGCCGTCGTTGGAGTGTTGTTATATCAGCAACCGTTGAAGATAAAAGCCCCTTTAAGCAACAATGGTTATAAATTACCAAAAATAATCTGGCACCCAGGAAGCATAGAGGGCCTGTCAGCACTCCGCAACTCCCCATCTGTCACACATACACACACACACACGCGGAAACACACACACACAAGCTGTAACAGCAGCAGCATGCATCTGCTCCCACCTCCTCTAGCCCTCCCTTCATCCCCACCTTATTAAGATTCATATCCCCGAAAGGTGACTTCTTAGTCGGGCACGGTGACAACCCCCCACCCCTCGCCACCCTGCCCCACAAGCTGCCTGGAGGTATAGGCACAGTGACAGGTAGCTCTTCACTCCCCTGGGCCCTGGGCAGGGGTGCAGAGGTGGAGGTGTGTGTTTTGTGCGTGTGTGTGTGGAGTTCAGGGTGGTAAAAGTGACGAGGAGCAGGATTATCAAGTCAAAGATGCCCCCTGTAGATAAGGAGTCTCTGGGGAAGAGTGCCTGTCTGTGAGCGCTGGGAACTGAAGCCTCTCTCTCGTCCTCTCACTACCTGTGTTGCTCCTGCTCTCTTTCTGTCTGTCTGTCTCTTCTCTCTCCAGGCTTATCTACCTCTCACCTCCTACGGCTTGCCATTCTCTTTATCCTCTAACACTCGTTCCCCCTCCTCCTCTCTCTGTGCACTCCTAACTCTGAGCACTCCCTCTGCACTCCAACAAATGAATCCAGCCACTTGACTCCTGATCCGCCGTGCTGTTAAAGCAAATACTCAACTCCCCACAGCAGCCATATGGAGGGGGCAAGGACTGCACTTATTCTTGTTCCCCTTAGATTGTACCATTTTGTAAGAGGTTGAAAGTCCCTGCTTTGTTTGTCTTGCACAGGAGCATGGCTGCCATTGTGTTTGCTCTATTCTATACCACCATAGTTACTGTGAAGCCTTTAATCATGCAAAGTTCCACACTTTTCAGCATCCACAAGACTTTGCGTCCGCAGAAGAGGCACTGAAGGTTATGGGTTATGATGACGTTGTGCTTCTGTTGGATATAATATTATTGTACTCTTGAAATACAGCAACACTAACGGGGCAAGAACTGAGCAGTCAACAACCAGACAGGTTGTAGACAAGCCAACGGTTTAGACAGATTATATAAACCTCTTCATTTCTAGATTAAAAATTGAAAGTGAGTACACATAATATCCATCATAGTCTGTCATTGCACAGAAAACAGTGTGTCAATATTTGATATGGTACAACAGGTCAAAGTTAACTGTGGTGGATGTTTACAACCGACAATTTGGATATATTAACAGTTCATTTTCATTTTTCTGTCAAGTAAGATTGACTAACTTAAGAGTTCTTTAAAGTTGTCTGATCATCTGACTTCTCCTCACTCTGTCCTGTAATGTTACTGTTTCCACATCTACGCAGTTAACATGCTGAGTGCCTTAAAGGAATATTTAAACAACCACATGACCATTTGTGTATCAATTACTCACTGCATGTTACGCTGAATTCACGTTTTTTCTTACAGGACTCCACGCTGAATGAAGAATCCAAAAACTGAGAAAATTTTTGATGAATTTGAATCAGAGGTGACTGACTTTACCCACAGCGAAACTAAATCAAAAAATCAGTTTACAAACTCTCACACAACTCGTGCAGTGTTATCCAAGTCTCATTTATCTAATCATATGCTCAGTATTTCAAAAAGACAGTCCTTTCCGACAGGGAACTGAACTCAAGGTGAAACTTCACAATGCTCTCTTCAGAGCCAGACTCCATTAACAAAAATGGTGGTTTTACCTTGTTGAACATGGGAGCTGCTGAGATACCTTTGCCTCGATTGGTCAGTTAGTGTTATTGTGTGACTCTGGTGTT
>JAPZEB010000012.1:13187109-13205045 GCA_029783705.1 Chaetodon striatus
ATCTTGGGCTGGACCTGAGAAACCATCATATAAAAATTGCAGACAAGAATATCATAGACACTATCATCTCTTTTGAACAGTTATCCAAAGGGCCGGAGGAAATCCTCTGTTGGGCCGGCTCTGGCCCACGGGCCGTATGTTTGACACCCCTGCTTTAGTTCATGTAGCAGCACCCTTAAAAGAAAAGAGTGTAAAAAGAACATTTGGAGCACTTCTGTCTTACCAAAAATAAAACCCAGGTGAAGCTGCAAATTATCCGGCATTTTTTTCAGCATGTCTGTACCGACAACTGTAAAAGTATGAATGAACTGACATTTATGTATTATGTATGTAATTACAGCGATAGGCTTTTTTATTAAATCACGTTTCTAACCCACAGTAGCATGCTGCTCTTTAATGCTCACCAGGCGTATGAACATCTGCGCACGGGTACTGAGCAGCAAAACAGTTGCTCGTCATCAGGAAATCTCTCCGACCACGTGCCTCCTCCTTAAACCACCATGTCTCGCTTGTATTTCCCCAAATATTAAATACATTATTAAAACATTTCCTGGATGCACCGTGCCTCTTTTTGCATTAGTTTCCGTGGAGGCTGCGAGCTTCTCATGAGGCGAGTTTAATCAGGACACCATCGTAGACTGGCGAGAAAACCTGAACACCACAATAAGGTTTTTCAGCTGATGTCAGCATGATCAACAAAAGGTATGGCAAGTGAGGGGAAGGAGAAGAGGAGAAAGATGAGGAAGGAATGCATAAAAAATACTAAGAGTCTGTCAACCATAAATCTCGTGACTCCTTACCAAGTGAGTGGCTGCCGAATGGTTGCAGGGGGCTTTACCTCTTCCTCCCCATCTGTTAAAAGCCTGTCTGGTATGGTGGGATAGGTGTGGGTCGCAATGTGGGATGTATAAGTGCGCGTGCAGGTCAATACACACGTGCATGTGTAATGTTTCTATCTGTCTTAGGTGGGGTTGTGAGGCCAGCTGGTTAGGGGATGAAGATTGGCCCCTGAACACGCTGTGCAGGGACCCATCCAATCACCTCGTGCTATTGATCAAGGATAACAGAAGCAGCGAGCTCACTAACTGGACAAATTCACTGCGCAAGGTCTTTACACCACAGTAAGCAGCAGCACGCAGCAGTGACTGGCTTATAGGCTCGTGCATACACTCTGATGCTCTTTATCCACTGCCCCCACTCTCTCTGTAACTGTCTCCAGCTCCCTCTCTCTCTTTCACACACACACACACACACACACACACACACACACACACACTCTTTCACACTGAGTCTGAACTTGAGAATACGGACATTTTTCATTGTCAGGAACCTGCTTGAGGAAAAACACCAGTGGTAAGGTCTGCTGATTTCAGCAGGATAGGGATTTAAACGTCATACCTGCATGGCATTGTTAGTGTGAGAGCCTCTTTACTCTGCTCGATAAAGTCATCCATAAAAATGTAATTATTCTTTTTCTGGGTTCTGGCAGCTGATGTTAGGCTCTAGTGGTGAAGACATCAAAAGGGCAGTGGAGCTCAAATCCCCACAGTGCTTTAACTGACTGGGGATAAACCACATTGACCCTGCTACATTTGTAGATAAGACAGGTCAAACACAAGCAGCAACCACCACGGCTGAGTGGAGAAGTCAATGTGAACATGCGTTAAGATACACCTCCTCCGTGGGCGCTTAATGCCAGCCAGAAAGAAAAGGGAGTGGGTTCTTTTGTGGAGACATGAAAAAGGCTTCAGTGTCTTTTTGGTTTGATTTTTGATTTCTCTGATGTAACGTACAAGCGTGATAAATTGCATTCAACATCAGTCTATTGAATCAATATTTGATGTTCTAATTTGCATTATACATATTTTATTTCAAACATACTGCCTCGTGCTTACACTACATAAAGCTGCACCATAGAGCATTTGCGTCCCCATGCACACACAAGATAAACATAACAGGGACCCACTGATAATAACACAGCTCCATTAAGGCACTAAAAAAAACATCTCTTCAGAATAATGTCAGTTTTGCTTAATTTTGCTTTGGACAGCCTGACACCCATTAAACAGTAACCGGTTAATTTTTAAGAAAAAAATCACAAAATGATGTTAAACACATCAACATTTCCTTTTAGTCTGGTGCTATACTGACTCAGTGAGCTTTAGCACCACATTTAAAAGTACAAAGCTGTTTGGTTGGGGTGGCACAAGTAGCGGTAACTGCCGAATGAGCGGCGCCGCTAGCTAGCATCCACCAAACCCAGGTGATACGCAGTGCAGTAAACTGAAGAGCAGCAAAATTAACTGCTCGGTGGTTAAGCGATTTACAGTTAACCGTTGACCTACTTCAGATATGTACCAGCAAAAGCTGCTCTATACGTCCACAACTCATCGTGAAAGATTCTTTCCAGAATTTTTAAAAAATATATACAAATATTTAGCTTTGAATAATAATTTGCTTCTGACATGGTTTTACGACTACAAAGTTCAATTGCATAATTTCAATTCTTACAATCACGTCTATCAAGAATATATAAATAAGAATATATAAATATGGAAATATCCTAACTGAATGTTTGACACAACACAACACAACATGTCTCCTACTTCATTGAAACGTCCACTCTCAGTGTACTCTTATGATAGCTTTACTGGTAGTTTAATGAATGTCTTGTGGGTGTGGTTTAGGCAGGTGGTAAGAAGCAGCACTGATGTCACACTTGACTCATTAGCCGCTATTAGCTGCACCTGGGTGGAGAGCTAGAGAGGCCACTGAGCTAAGTGGGCACGCCACGAGGGACACACCGGAGACAATACACTCAGAAGACAAAAGAGACTGAGAAAGCATTTGGCACGCCACCACGAATTATCCATATAAATACACATTGATTCTAAACAACCACGAAGAAGAGCGAGCGGGCCTGCCGACTGGTCCAACAGAACGGATAGAAGAGGTCGCACTCACCCAGGGAAGTCCTGGCACATTTCTCACGTCTAATGCAACACGTAGGGAGATGCACTAAGTTACAGGCTTGCTAGCCTCAGTTGACAAGGTTTTACAAGCCAGGTTTAGCATAGCAGCGTAACAGTACGATCACTGACTGGAGGCCTCTAGTTTCCACATCACACTTTAGTTGGCTGCATATAAAGAGGCAAAGTCCCCTTCAAGTAGATCACCATGGGACCTTTCTTTGAGAAAAAACAGTAGTTAACAGGAAGAGATAAATACATATGTATGATTGTAAATTTAAAACAGAATTTTGCAAGTCAAGAAAGTCACAGCTGGGGGAGCAGGGGACTAAAATATATAGTTATATGGCTAATGCTCTTTTTACCGTAACCCTAATGATGGAATTTTCTACATTGTGTTTTCAAAGGCAAATGCTAACTGACCTTCACATTATCTCTGCTTTCTGGTGCTGGTATTTATTTTTTACATGTGGTAAGAGTCATCCATCTAGTAGCATTTTGGAAAGCAAACTCAATGGCTTATTAGTTTTCCACCTCTGCTCCCTCAGCAGCGACGCCTCAGCTCAACTCTTGTTAGCTGAACCTTTATGCATGAGTGCTGACCTTCCTATGAGGATATGTGGGAAAGAAGGGCCAGAGAATTATCTCGGTGTCTCCTCTGAATCTTCACTGTCATAATGTGTCTTAATCAACCTGTTTGTCTCAAGGTAGAAGCACTCGCACAGTTGTCGTTCCTCTGTGAGTTACGCTCCTCTGCAAAGTTTGAATACTTGATTTGAACCTCTTCATTGCGAGGAGTAAAAAAAAAAAGAAGAAGAAAATCCTGCACAATTACTTACACGTGCCCTTTCCTGGGCCCATTGTCTGAGGAGAGTTCTGTTCCTTAACCTTTATCCAGTGATGTATGAGCTGAGAGGAGTGGCTGCAGGCCTGTGCATCCATAATGTCAAAGCAGAGTCGAGTATGGCACAGGAGGAGTGAGAAAGCTATAAACAGGACTGTTATCTTTTTAATTGGCTTTAAATAATTAAAAACAATTTCTAAATGTGCGGTATCCAACACTTCTCTTTCTAACTCATCTGATTCAGGCTTCTCTAGTGTGAGAATCTGCTGCTTTTTCCCCGATTACATCAGTTCATAGTGAATATCTTTGGATTTTAGACTGTTGGTCAGACAAAACGGGAATTTTAGAAATGTCATCTTGGGCTCTGGGAAATGATTTTGACTATATTCTGATGTGTTACAGACTCAGCGATTAATAGTAAATTGTAATCGATAGATTAATTGGTCATGAAATGTGATCGGCACCCTTGTGACATGAAGCATAGCTCTCTGTATTGTTTTCTTTGAACTGAATATACACTAGGAGTGGAAAAAAAAATTGATTTTTAGCTGCATCGCAATGCGGACATCGCATTGATTCACATTAATTCATAAATGTCAATACTCGATTATCCAAGTATTTATTAATAACATGAGGTCGATGGATCTAAAAAAGCAGAACTCAACTGTGAGATCAGTGTAGCGCTCAGAGAGTCTACAACACAGCACCCACTGGAGTTAACGTGTACTAATTTATCTTCATAAACGGCAGCAGTTGCAAGCTTGTTTTAATTTAGTGTCAAAATAATTACATTTGTGAGGCAAACACGAAGAATATCGTAAATACTTTCTATGATATCACCCAGAAATTAACGATGACGAGTGGAGCAGCGATGAGCAAAAAGGAAGCGGTGGAGAAAGTATTTTGATCCTTGACTGCAGTAAAAGGACTAATAATTCCACACTGTGAAAATACTCCACTACAGTTAAAAGTCCTGCACTCAAAACATACTTGAGTAAAAGTAAGTATGTGAGCATTATCAAAAATGTGGGACGCTTGAAGTACAATGTAAACATTCTCACTGTGCAGGAAAATATTCCCTGTCAGTGTTTTCCTATTCTATCTGATGTTTTGATTTAATATTACTGCTGCATTAATGTGTATGTTGCATTTTGCTGCTGTAGATGTTTCAGGTTGTGCTCATTTAAACTCATCTACATACTGTTGGGAAGTGTAACATGGCTCTCCTGTGAGAACGACACACCTCTAACAAGTCAGAGGAACAGCCTGTTTTCAGCTTTGTGACAATGTATTTTACAGCTGATCCAAGAAAGTGTTTAAAAAGGTTGCTGAGCTTCAGAAGGAGAATTTTCTCGACACATAAAGAAAATGTCATTCTTCACACTCAGCATCAACACATCTATAGATTCATGCTTGTCACTGTACAGAAAGATGAAAAACTGGAATCTGGAGAGTAACTACAGCTGCTAGATAAATGTAGCACAAATATACTGTCCACCACAAATACAGTGGACAAATATATAGACAGTTATAGTATAATATTTACCTCTGAGATGTGGTGGAGAAGAAGTACAAGGACTTAAGCAAATGTACTTAGTTACATTGCACCATTGCAACCTCGACCTGCTCGTAAAAATACTTTATTTAACTTTATTATATTCATTCATTCATTTTCCATTGCTGCTTATCCTGTCGGGGGTCGCGGGGGGGCTGGAGCCTATCCCAGCTGACACTGTGCGAGGGGTGGGGTACACCCTGGACAGGTCACTAGGCTATTGCCCGTCTGACACATAGAGACAGACAACCATTCACACCTATGGCCAATTTAAAGTCAACAATTAACCTGCATGGGTTTGGATTGTGGGAGGAAGCTAGAGTACCCGGAGAAAGCCTATGCTGAGGAGGGGAGAACATGCAAACTCCACACAGAGGGGCTCCCCCACCACAGGGTTGGAACACCCCCCACACCACCATGGGTTCGAACCAGGAACCCTCTTGCTGTGAGACAACAATGCTAACCACTGAACCACCATGCCGCCAAGTTTATGATAACAGCACCTCAGTTACTTTGCTAATAACAGTACTCTAATTACTTTTATTGCAACGATTCTTTAACTTTTCATGGTACTTTGTTTAACTTTATTATAACAGAACTTTAACTTTATTGTAACAGTAGTTTACCTTGTAATTTTGTGTTTTAGAAGTCTAGTAGTTTAGGGGAGATCTCAAAATAGTGTATCCTGATATAGCCTCAATGTAATGCAATATCATTTAAAGGCCATGTGGTACAGCATTAGCTGAATATGTTTCCAGTTTATTAGGTTCACCTGGCTAAACCAAATCTGGTATAACAGACAAAAAATCCTACCTTCACAAGAGGTTTTGTTGGAAACCCATTTATATCAACAAGCATGGGCTGTATAATATCGCAATACAGTTCAAGAGCAGCACAAACTACAGGATCATAAAGTTAAATCAACGCCTCTATAAAACAGTTTCAACCAAAACTGAACATGAAGGGAGGAGTTATTGCTGGACTGCTGTATTAGACTGCATTAGTTTTAGCTCAGTGTACCTAATAAACTGTAAACTGGGTGTAGTTTCCATGATACGGAGGATGGCAGGATGGTTTTGTACCCTCATACATTACGAGTCCTTCTGCAATAAGCTCCTCACACTATTTACCACATTTTCTGACTTGCACAGCGTTCCATATCTATAATGTTTGTTTTGTCATAATCATAAAGATGCATGCGCGGATACCGTCTCCGAAATTTGTGCTTTTTTCTTCCTAACTACTCACCTACCAGGCAAGTATACAGCCACAGCTATAATAGAGGCTTATCATTTGGAGGCAATTTCACACCATTCCGCCCCTAATTGAACAGTCTGTTTGTTACACTTCCATTTTCCCCTCTCCGCCCTCTCGGCGAGCCTGTGGGACAGGCCTGAGAAATGACACTCTCTGCGTCTCATTGAGCATCCTCAAGCTCAAACAAAGCTCACAGAGCTGCACACAGGAGCCACGCATGGCTGCCTTGACTCATTGCTTCTACTTTGTCTGCTTGTGAAGGAACGCGGCAGACAAAAGGAGGGAACCGAAGAGGGAGGGTTTTGTTAGGGGACTGGCTTGGGGGAGAATCTTTTTTACATTGGTTGTCAGGGACGTTTTGCTACACGGTAAAATTGTGGTGATAAAAAACAAAACAAAAACAAAACGAAACACCAAATAATATAATTGACGACATGTGTGCCATCCGCCCACTCTCTGTCCCTCTGTGTCTTGGTAAATGTCAATACCTTAATTTCAGGAGATGCTCCCGAACGCATCAATGCAAAGACTGCGTGAGATGATGAGCCTGCAGTCAGTGACCCCTTATTCGTTAATCCTAATTAATATCCCTCTAATTGGGAGATGGCTGAATGTTCATCAGCTTGAGAGGAGAGAGGCATGAAGTCACAGAAATACTTAATTGGGCTACTGATTGGCCAGTGCTAATTGAAGGCGAGCACCCAGAGAGCGGAGAAGTGGGAAAAAGCGGAGCGAAGGGAAACAGGGGGCTGTTGATGATGGGAACGGTACGACACTTCTGTATAGTGTGAGATGTTGTTCCAATTAAAGCCACTGAGGATCTGTCTTTCTGTTTGCCTCTCGCTCTCCCTATGTCTCTCTGCTTGTTAATTACTGGTGGGAGTTTTGAACAATCTGTTTCTGAAAACAAAGTGTCTGCTATTTTCTTTTTTTAAATAATTCAACAGATTTACTGGAGATATGCTTTTAGTGGCTTTAGAAAGATGGGAGGGAGATTAAAACTTTCCCACATGCTGTAAGAGTGGAGCAGCAAGTGAAAGGTGATGATGCTGATTATGATGAGGCCGATGAGAGGGAGGAGGCTGCTGGTGCTGAGAAGGATAATATTGTAAGATGGCCCTGAGTTTTTGTTCACGACTTTAAGAAGTTGTTTCTCTACAGATTACTCTGCCTCACAACAGAAAGTCATATTCATTTCTGTCAGAGTTTCTCACAGTGCAGGACTCAACAGTAAAGACATGCCTATTGCTGGGGACCTAGTATCTCACTTGTCTGATCAAGAACGTGGTAACAAAAGAATTATAAAGCTTTTTTTTCTCCAGAGCTGATGATGGAAATAGATAGAAATGAGCCATCTCGTTTCCTTTTCATCTCTGTTGAAAGCAAACAGCAACCTCCAGGTCTGAAAAATTAAGTCAAGACGAAGTGCAAAAAAAAACTGTAGTTCCTTGAACGACCACTTGAGGCTGGCTCCAGAGGACAGTCAATCCCCACAGCCCCCCATGTCAAAATGCCCAAGTTTACAACAGGAATAAACATGGTTACACATGCGCCAGCGCACCTGGCTTCTCCTCTGATACCCTCTGATACCCCTCGGTTAGCAAGTTGCTGGAATTGGTGTCTCAGGTTTGTGACATATGAATCCCGAGCTCTCTGACTGTGGCTGGTAGACTCCAGTTTCAAGGCAGAAGTGCTCAGTCATGGTGTGAACTGCTCATGACGCTCATGATAAGTCTTGTAACATATAAAAAACACCATAAGGACTTGTTAACAAGGTTAAAACATGATTTTCGATGGAGGGGCTCTTTCAGGATAACAGTGAGCGTAAATACAAGACAAGAGGCAGTAGAATTACAAACCCAGTGGCAGGGATAAAGTACGCACATGTCTCACTGCTTGTACCTTTCCAACCAAACAGTGTTTTCTTTTTCATCATAAAATCTTCATCATCTCATGACATTAGCCGCAGTGACTTCTGCATAATTGGCACCATCTTCCAACTGTCAAGGATGGTGGTAAAGATTAATCATGTTGCACTGCTAACAGGCATAAAAATAGACTGGTAGCTCTGCCAGCAGAGACGTTTTTTTTTTTCCAACTGCTAGAGACACGAGTGGTCATTTGTACCAACTGTATTTATCACCTACACTGTCATCTAATCAATGCTTGACATTGGCAGCATGATTTTGTGCCAGCCAACCAGGTTCTGATTCAAAAGTCTAAATTTTTAGTATTGTAGTATTGTCACAAAGCACCGCTGGCCTGTAAAAGCAATGTCAACTTTTCTCAAACAAAAAAGAGCAGCATTGTTTGAAGCCTCATGGCAATTAAGCTCTGACATCCAGATGGTTTTTGAGGGTTTTATGAGAAGTAAGAGAATTTTGTCATCCCATAAAGCAGCTGTAATCACTATTTTTATATGAACAAAGGATCACATGACTACTTTTATGTGAAAGGGGTCACTTGTAGAGAATTATCACTCAACTCTGCAGCTCCCCTCAGAAATACAGATCTTCTCAGCAGCTATCAGCATTTTTATCGTTGTCATATGTCAGTGTTCTGTTTACAGCTTGTTGCTGCTGCCCCCAAGTGGGCAGGGACTTATCTTTGTTAATGTAAATTCTAAAGTAAACAATTGCCTGCAACTGAAAAGGTTGATTTTAGTCCATAGCATGGAAGTTAAATTCTTTTTACTTATTCAGTTGAGTTGTTTCCTGTCTAACTGCTTCAAAATATAATGGCGCTAGCCTAACCTATGCAACTCTACGTTAAGTATATAACGTAACAATGCCCAACCACGTTCCTTTTCATATACCTAACTTACGGATCTTTACTCGCCTAAACCTAACCTTCGCAACTTTGCATAAAGTATGTCACTGTACGTCAAAAATGTAACATAACACCATGCGTGGGCTGCTAATTCCTTAGATATGATATGAACCGTTGTATGAGGACACATTGTTGAAGGCATGAAGGGGTTGTTTTCCATGAAAAAAAAAACTTTTAAACATGTAAATTTGATTAACAGAGATGAGTTTATGGGGTTTAATCACTGCCAAGAGAGGACCTTAAACTGGTCCTTTTCCAGTGGTAAGTATTATCCAGCTGTTCTGGATCTCATGAAAGACCATTTTTAATGCCATGACACCTAAAAAGGACCTTTCCAACAGCCCTCCATTCCTTATAATAGTCCTGTCAACTTCTTTACCCCAACTCGTCCCATTGCTCCAATTCTCCTTCCTGCCAACCTCCCTATCATTTCCCTCCATCTCTTGGTCTCTCCATTTCCTTCTCCCTTCTCTTCTTTCCTCCCTAGTCCATTGCATCCCCCTCCTCTTGTTTCAGAGGCTGTCTGGTATATGATGAAGTGCACATATTGAGAGACTCTGGTTCCCATCTTCATTTCCCTTTATCTCCCCGGTTTGGAGTGTCAGTGTTATTAATACAGGCCCAGGGTCCACAAAAGGAAGAGAGAAGAGGAGAGAGAGAGAAGAAGAAGAAGGAGGACTGGAAGTAGACAGAGAGGTGGCACATGGACTTCCAGCAGCAGTAAATACACAGGTAGGAGTAGGAGAGAAGGAAGAGGTGTGTCACGGTGTGATTTATTACACAAGTTTCATTAGGCAGCAAACAAAAGGTCATGGAACCTTAAGGTGGGCCTTGGCGAATGATGGAAAATGCAAACAGTCGTAAGTATTCTTAGATACAATTAACCTTTTCCCACTCTCTGTGCTCCTCTCTCATTTCCTTTCTCTCACTCGCAGACTGGGTGCAGCAGGTTTCACTGACTGGAGCTGTCAGCAGCTGCTGTTCCCCGACACTTATTAGGCTTTAATCTTACAGCTTTAGATTTCTCCTCTCTTCTTCCTTTTATTTTTTGTCTGAACGACTGGACTTGGCACTGTGAAGTGACCTCTGCTTTGGTGTGGAATATTTGTCTCATGCTAATTTGTAGACAAATCAGAAGCTGCCTGTTCTTTCAACACAACAAGACAAATTTCAAAACTCCCGTACAGCGTGGTTTGTGCATTCACCACAGTCAGGAGCTATTATTAACTTTCAAACTATTCTACCTGAGTTCACAGCCAATCTACCAAGACCTTGAAGTTTTGGGATGCAAGATGGAGTCCTCCTCGCTATCCCATCATCCCCAGAGGCCGAGAAACAAGTTAAAGGCCTTATAATACATCAAATGGAGGAGGCACATGCCTGCACAAACAGTTACAGGATGAAACAACCACAGGGCAGTAAACAGGCTGGAGGACATGTACTGGTGCCATTCAGAGGTAATAATTCAGCCAGTCTCTGGGTCTCATATGAAATTCCTGGTGTTAAATACTTGGACACTTTATTTAAGTATAGGCGAACGGGTTTTTATGACGAACACGTAGGGCAAACAATCAAGATTTCAAGGTTATTATCACATTTCATTTCAGGGCCGTTTAGTGCACTTGGCATTTTATGTTGACAACACAGTTGGTGAGGACAGGATGGTTTATGGACGGTTATGATGGAGAGATACAGCTGAGTGGTTTTGGCAAAGCAGTGCAAGTGGTGGTGATGGCACCAGACAATTTGTCCAAGAGGCAGCGGAGAGAATTTAACGTCGACCAAATGTTGGATTTCGTAGTTAGAATGACAAATGGCAGGGACTGTTTGAGTGATGCTATTGTTGTTCCCATTGGACATAAGACGATTTGTCACTGAAAGTACTTTAGGTTTTTTGCAGAATGGTCTGACATACAAGTTTCTGGCTGGTTATGGGGTTGAAATTGGTGTTCTTCTTCTATATATGTCCTTGTTTACTCAGAGCACATATTCACACAAAAAATGGGAAATGGGTCTGTAAAAATACTGCTCACTACATGCGCTTAAAGGTACTTGTTGGTTACAGTTTGTAAACACGGTTGACAGTGAAAGTAAAAGTAAAAGCCAACCCCAGATTCCCTTTCATTTGGCGTTTCGCCTCACTATATCCAGGGCTATCGCAGTCAAGGATTTAAGGTAATTAAGGGTGGCTAAGCAGCACTATATGCGATACTACCGCCATTTATTTTTGTGTTTGCAAATTACATTAAGTGTCCTAATTTAGGTGCTTGTGTTAATAGGCATTATTGTTTGGCTACTATAAGGTATATAAATGCTTTTTAAATGACAAAGATGACAGTGTTTTAAACTAAATAAATACTTGTTCATTGCTAATGCAGAACACAGAGGGGCAATAAGGCTGATAAGGGGTACAACAGACTTCTGCTGAGACGCTTTGTTTGCATCTGGTTACTATGATACAGACTATCCATAAAAACTAAAACTGTTGACACAGTTTAGAGTACCTGCTCTGGATGAGGGGACAACTGAAGCACGTGGGGAAAGACGATGGACCCTCTGGTCTGTGTGGGTTCAGTATTCAGTAATATTGTTGCTCAATGATGTAACAGTTGGTCTTTGTGGTATTTGTTCCGACGCTCATCCTCTGTGTGGTCAAAGGTAACAAGCGCCTGTAGCGTTTTACCCAAAGTTGAATATTTTTCAGCTCTTGCCAACCATGACAAAAAATGGTAAACGTGCAGTGCTCAGCGTAGAATAGACACTCAGTGCATCATCATGCTGCTGGTATTTGTAGCACAGTGTTAATACAAAGTGCTCCCATGGAAAATAGAAAACAAAATGTGAGCATCGCGGTTGTTCCCTGGTGATGGCTTATCAATGGCACGGTATTGTTATACTGTGGTTACTACGACGGCCCTAGCTATATATCTGTTTTTTTGGCACTAAGTGTCTTGGATGCGTGCTGCTTACAGTCTGGCCACTGGTTGCTATCTTTGTTATTTAAAGCCCTGACGTCACCTGAGCACTGTGGGGGCACATGCATATAAAAATCCAAAACACAGATCCCATCACCACACACTTCTAAAGGGATATCAGCAGTGATTGAGAGGGATTACTTCTGTACAAGTCAAGATATTGTTTTTTAGAAAAATCCTGCATAGTGTAACTTTAAACTAGCTAATAGCTATAACTGACAGCTGACATTGTTTCCTGCATGTGAAAAAAACAACCTTCTATACCACTTTCACCCAACAGTTACACTGTTCAAAGTCAATTCCAACTGTACCATGAATTTCCATAAGGCATGGCTTGTGTAGCAGTGACTCTTTTTTTGTTTTGTTTCCATGGTAACTCTTGTGTTAATCAGGGACCTAATCAGTAATGTGTTACCTACGCTCAGTTTTTTGTAGAAAAAAATATGAAGTTGTAAGTGTTGTATAAAAGCTATTATACCCTTGGCAGGATTTTATTGTGGATAATTAATGATGCTGATGGAAAGGGTCTGCACACTTCAAACCTATTGATCTCTTGTCTACAGGGCTTTATGATGCAAGTTACCAGAGAGGCTTGATATGAACCACAGCAAAACAAATATAGATACCTGTGATGAAAATTTGTTCAGAAACACAGATGATTACTGGGAAATTATGCGATTTTTTTATGCATATACATTTATTTGTGAGCAAACATCATTACTTCCTCTGCTGCACACAGTGTTATGAGGCATTTAGGAAGTAACAGCCACTAAAACTGCAACACATACATGTAAAACATGAAGTTAAACCTCAAATGAATGGTGACATCATATTTTTAAAAAATCTAAAGCTGTGAAAAAAAAGCACATTTTATAAGCAACCCAACTATTCAAATTCCTGTTACTGGAAGTGTACTGGTTTTCCCACTGATCTAGCACCCACTACCCCTAAAAGACAGTGTTTTGAACTCCGTGCTGCAGGAAGCCTGCAGGTTTACTGGGTTATTGATGGTCTTAAATGCCCTGCTGTGAGGCTCTCCTCTACAAGCAGATGCTGAGGTAACCACTAACTGGCCGCTTAGATGAACATTTGTGCGAGGCAGCCTCTAAAGCACCTCGCTGAAATCATAACACCACCTGTTCTCTCCAGATCCTAAAGAAGCAGAGTGAGTCAGCCTGTCATACCCTCTCTCACCTCCCTGACTCACCCGCATTCCTTCACTCCTGTTGGCTGGCGAGCGTGTTTACAAACAGTGACCGACAATCCTCCATAGTATACCTTTAAGTTTGATAAGTCGATTGACAGTAAATTTATTACTAAGTATTTCAATCACTGTTAAAGTTGTTTTCAAATTTCATGATTCCAGCTTAACAAATGTGAAGATTTGCTGCTCTCCATTTAAGTCATTTTATTTTATTAATGAACCTATTTATCTTAAAAATTAAACAGTTAATCAAGAAAATATTCAGCACATTAATCCATGATGAAAATAATCCAGTCCGATACAAGTTAATGAAAATGAACTTCACCTCAACCAACTACAACGCTAAAATCCAGCTTTTATATTAAAGCAGCTACAAGAAGTTTTTAACCGGTTATGAAACAGTCTCAGTTTAATATGCCTCGGTATGAAATACACAAACTAACAAGACTATAAAAGAAAAGACTGTTTTTTTCTGTAGAGTTATTCTTATCGCCAGTCCTCAGCTCCTATTCCCAGAAAAATCAGACAAAACAATTTACGTGGCACACAGACTGAAAGAGTGTATCCATCCATCTATTTTCATCCACTTATCTGGGGCCGGGTCGTGGGGGCAGCAGGCCAAGCAAAGTACCCCAGACGTTCCTCTCCCCAGCAACACCTTCAAGCTCCTCTGGCGTTACCAGGCCAGATGAGATATGTAATCCCTCCAGCATGTTCTGGGTCTGCCCCGGGGCCTCCTGCCAGTGGGACGTGCCCTGAACACCTCTAACAGTAGGAGCCCAAGGGGCATCCTGATCAGATGTATGCTTATGTTTAGATTTTTTCAGGCAAAGTTTTGAAGTGAGTAGTACGTTAGCCGGTTAAAAGGAAGCAGGAGGATATAGTGCTTTAGAGAAATGTATTTCTGGCATTATATTTTGTGGATGTGGCTGATACTGGGGCAGGATCAGCAAAGTGAAAAAGAAAGGGACCAACCAAAGGATTGACCAAAGAAAAAAACACTGACAGAGCACGGGTGAAAACACGAGTCAACCTCGGTTGGTCATTCAATAGATGTAGAGAGTTGTAGGATGCGAAAGGTATGCAATATATTTTGTTTATGAAAAGCATTGGGAGATACGTTTTTTTATCTATATAAAAATTGACGTTGTTTGCTAAAACAAAGGTAGCAGACTTTGGCAAATGTTAGCTGCATTTGTCGAGCAACGATAGATAGACAGATAGACAGACAGATAGACAGATAGATAGATAGATAGATAGATGGTTAATACCTTAGGCACAGTGAGGTTACTACCCTGTCACAGGTAGTGTGTCTTGCTGAAGCAGCCTTCATCAGGAAGAATGGGGTAATGGGTACAAGTATCCTACTCAGTGCATCTCCCTTCCAGACACAAGGACAGTCAGGACCATTACCACATGCTTGAGACACCCACCTGCACACCAGCGTGCTTGGGTCCAACTAACCAAGACATATGGTCCGTTGTATGTCACCCGAACATAGGGTCTGGAGATCAGGCAGACTGCCCTCCCCTGCATGTTGAATCTAGATCCAGAGTCAGGAAACCATGGTTTATTACACCATGGGCTGATTCTAGCAGACAGCCAACCAAAGAGGAAAGATATATTAATATAACAAGTTGTCAAGTTCTCCGCTGTTGTGATGTGGCGGTTCGTCTTTGCGGTATTCGTCCCTTCTCCTCTGTAACTGAATGGCAGTGACAGTGAAGTGACCCGAAATGAAACATTTTTCAACAACTGGCTCTCTGGAGAAAAAAAAAAAAAAGAAAGAAAAAGAAAAAACCACCTAACGGGCAGCGCACAGCGCAGAAAAGACGTTCTGTGCTTCGTTGCGCTACTGGTGTTTATAGCACAGCATAAATATGCGGCGCTCCCACACAAAATACACTGGCCTCAGAAAACCGAACACTTTGGTGGACACAGCCCCTGAGAGTAAATGAAAGTGTATACATTAACGAGCCATAGTGTTGCTGTGGTTAAGAGCAGGGGCCGCTGCCAGAATGGGATTGATTAAATGCATGGTGTATACACACACACACACACACACTCACACACACACTTAGAGGGACAAAAAAAAGGGTCCTCATAATATTGCACGTTATGGTCACAACACATATTGCACATACTGTTTAAACTTAACAGGAACAAACAACACATGTAAACACATTTCTTTGATTTAATTTACACCTCTAAGATATCACAACAATTTAAAGCAGATGCTTACAGAAAACACGCTTACCTGTAATATGTTATAAAGACAACATACCAGCCAACAATTAGTGGCGCTTTGCCATGAGTGCAAATTATCAACAAAAAAAAACTGTTGATGATGCATTTCACAGTGTACGGACTTTCTGTAGCGACAAAAGTATAAATTGTTGTGACATATAAAATCAATTAGGAAACAGCACCTAGATTGTTACTGGCAGCTGTGATCCTGCAGTGGCTGCAAATCATTCTCATACAGTGGTGATGCTACACCGAATGTAGTTTCAGTACTGAACAACATTAAGCTGCGTTCACATTACAGGGCCCAATGCTCGATACCGGCTATTTTCTACATTCATGTTTGAAGTGACCCATGCATAACATCAGCATGAACAAATCTCTGCCCTGAAATGCCTCACATGCAACCAATAACGTCACACACATGCACACTGGAACAACAAAACTAGAACTACCGCCTCATAGTTGCATGCCTCCACGTACCACTTAAGTTACACTTAGAGTTTACACCCCCCCCCCCGGTAGCACAGAAGATCTACACAATCAGCACAATTTCAAGATGGACACCCAGAATTAGTGTCACCAATTCAGTATCCCAGCAAATGTCTCCCCTTCTGCTCCTGAGTTATGACGTTGAGTAATGGCCAGAAAGTGTTTTTGCAGGACATTTTGACATCACAGGGTGACCTCTAGCTCACCTGGTAGAGTGTGTGCCCCATGTAGGCTGAGTCCTTGCTGCGGCCTGGGTTTGATTCCAACCTGCAGCCCTTCGCTGTGTGTCATCTCCCGTCTTTCTACCCCCTTTCCCATCATTCTCATGTTGTCCTATAAAAGACAAAAGCCCAGAATGGCCAAAAACATGTTTTGGGGGGTAAACCTTGACCACAGATCTTCAACCACCAACTTATCCTAATCAGTTTGTTCTTAAATCTGAATGGACGTTCGTGCCAACTTTGATGAAATTCCTTCGAGGCCTTTTTGAGATATTGCCTTCACGAGAATGACACGGATGCAAGGTCACAGTGACCTATGACCACCTAATTCTAATCAGTTCATTGATAAGTCAGATGTTTGTAAGTAAGATGTTTGTGTTATTCCTTGAGGAGTTCTTGAGATACTGTGTTCACGAAAATTAGATGGCTGCAAGGTCACATTGAAAAATCTAATCACTTCATCGCTGAGTCCAAGTGAACGTTTGTGCCAAATTTAAAAAACATCAGACAAGGTTTTCTTGAGGTACTGCATTTATAGGAATGGGACAGACAGACGGGCAACCCAAATACATGATGCCTTGTCCACGGCAGTCGCCGGCGAGGAGGAATAAAACTTGACATTTGTAAAACAGGAATTTGTTGGAAAAATAAATGACAGGCTTTTCCTCCTGAATGATGACCATAGTATGAAGGTCTGATGATGTCATTCGGCATAATAATCAGCCATTTGCTTCTGTTTAGAAAAGCGTGTAGCCTATTTAGGACGTTTTCAGGCTGTGACACAAATGGGCAATCCGTCCATGAGCTCTATAAGCAGCCATTCCTGGTAGGTCTATAGAGAGAGAGCTGTGGGTGGTTGGGGGAGGAGTCAGGAGTGATGGGGTCGCAATGTGGAGGGAATCATAGAGGAACCGTTCTTCAAAACCATAGGATGTCCAGGCTACATTCCAATATCTATAATAGTCATCGCCTCACGACAAAACTGTCACAACATGAAGGCAAGCTGTCCCTGTCAGAAAGCGTCTGGCAGTTGGGCTCCATTGGCTGGTGACTGGGGCAGACTACTGCAGCAGCATTACGGCTACGGCAGCCTTCTGTAGTTTCAACAGAGTAGCTTTGACGCTGGAGTGTAAAGTGTGATGTGAAAAAACCATGGACAAATGGGAAAAACATGACATTCAAAGGGCCATTCTCACAGTGATCGGATACATATCGCATTTAGGTCCACATATGAAAGTGGCCCAGATCTGATTGGAAAAAATCGAATTTGTGCAACCACGCTACTCAAGAAAAATCTGATCTTTGTCACATGAGAGCAAGTGATAACTTTAGTTACTAGTTGACTG
>JAPZEB010000012.1:13307345-13323743 GCA_029783705.1 Chaetodon striatus
GTCAAACTATGAGTAGTTTACAGAATACAATTCATATTTTTCAGAATACCCTAGGCACTGCCTTAGTTCAACTATTTAGAGCTGAAAGAGTGATGTTGATGATGATTACAATAACCATAAAATGCATCAAAAAAATGTTTATCTATAAATTCCATTTACTATGTGCATTGTGAAGTAAGATCCTTTTTCCCCAGAACAACTAAAATACCAGTGATGCTACATTTGCTACCTACATATATTTTACTTAAAAGCTGTGGGGTATAACCTAACTTTCAACACCTTGCTGGCTGCTAAATTAGCAATATCTCTTCTCTGTCTCGAGTGCACACAGAGTGTGAAAAGCACACCGTGTTTTTGCCATTCATTGGGTTGTTGTTAGAATTGATTAGCTGCATGCTTGGCTCAAGCTGCTTTCATTTCTCAGGTGTATTGATACTGCATCAGCATTCAGCAGAAACTAACTTTCTGTTTGCTTACATGCTGCTGCTCTGTCGCACTTTTGGTTCAGGTTGTTCTTCACTTGGATCAAAATTAAAAGTTTATGGCAGTGGGATTCTTTTGTTAGTTAAGCCTGCTGTGGTTGTCACGACAACCTCAGCCACGCGAGTTTGTTATTGTGTGTTCCCTTGAGGCTTTTTACATTACTTTTGAACTTAATTTGCATGTAACAGCCTCTGCCTAAACCCAAATTGACACCATTAAAATCCGGCCATCTGGAAAAGTCTTAGTAAAGTATGGTGTCTCTTTAAGGGTTTTTTAATTGCTGAATAATTCAAGTACACTCTATGCATACCTATGTAAAACAATATTAAGATTGCAGCTGCTGAAGCCTGGACCAAAGTTAGAAACTACACTCACATGCGTGTGTTGCCCGTCTTGTTGATGATGACAGCCTTGCCTGTCTGATCCACATTGTGGTCCATGCCGAAGTAGGCAGCCACGCGGTGCAGCAGCATACGGTGATAAGAAGTCATCTGAGGAAACTTCTTATACTGGTTACTGCAGAGGACACAAACGTAGCATGTTATTTTAACACTGCTCTGCAATTAATAGCTGAATGATTCCGTTTTTCTTTTTGTAGCATACTAAAGTATCTGTTTTCACAATGTGTACGTTATATTTTGGGAAAAAAACCCTCTCATGTTGGTTTTATGATCATATGACACATAGATTTGCATTCTGAGGGGTTGTGCCAAACGCCTAGCTGTCGACAGAAACATCTCTTTCCACACAAATTTGTATTCTGGATATTTTCTAAAAAACAGCAGTAAACACTCTGATTTCTGTAAATTTTGAAATTCCTGTGCTACCTTCTGTTGTCTTGTTTTCCACAGTAATTATCCTCTCTAAAAAAGGTTTAAGCTGTTTTTTGTTTATTGAATTCTGAGGTGTTGACAAGCACAAGGTCCCACTATGAGGACACTTCACTTGGCTCTGCTGAGCGCAGGATGATTTACTGCTTTCTGACAGATTTAAAGTCGTACTACTGACTAACGTAACACTATTCTGGTTACAGGGGAACACAGAGTCCTTAGCCAGAAAACCCGTCGGCCCAAACTTGCCCCGTAAAATCGACAACTACAACTTGCCACATTTATCTCATCACCTCAGCAATCTATAAATAAAAAGGAATGAATGTAGAGGGGCTAAATTTAAATACAAGAGAGCAGTTATGAAGAACGTGGCTTACTTGTCGTCATTAATGAACTCCAGGATATCTTGTTCTAGTTTGAGCAGCATCATTCGATCCCTGTAGGGCCAAAGGGGGAGAGAGAGGGACAGATCAGAGGGGGGGGCAGGTCAGTGAGTGCATACCAACCAAAGATCAAAGGTGTGATGTACAGCAGTAAACACTTTCAATAATGACTGTATCTCTTCACTTCTATTACAATGGTGATCTCTCCAGAACTTCCTTCTTTTTCAAACTGTTTTTTATCAAACTTTTTTTAACAACTGGATGTTATCATGCTGCCATCTTTATGGGTGGAAATAAGATATTTTATATCAACTATTCATCTACAAACTCCTGTAGAGGATGGAGGACTTGGACGATATTATTACTTAGCAGCAAATATAGGAAACCTCCTGCTCATGGAATATTATCCCTGCAACATATATTAAGTTACCATTTTTTGTCATTTCCCTTTGACACTCTTTATTACAAAGTGTTTCAAGAATTGGCAGTTATTGTGACAGTCAGTGCATGTTGCAGTTCATATTGCACATTGCTATCAGTGCAACTACAACGTCACCAAGCTGCAGATCTTATTGCTTTAAGAAAACTGAGAGATTAAGGTGCAAGTGCTTTTGTGTATGCTTGTCTCTATCTGTTTGAAGTATTTACCTAATGAGCTGCAAGGGCTGTAAGAAACTGTTGATACACTTGAGTTTCCCAATATTATTTGCTCTGATACTGTATCGATTCTCACAAACTATCAGTTTTATTTGTTGACAATTTCTTAATTTGTTTACCTAAAGAACCCTGCAAATATTCTTTCTTATTTATTGTTTTACTGATGTATGCAAAGGTAATTTTATTAGCTGGGATTACACAACAAGTAGTGCTATGATGTTGGATGTTACAGTAACTGTGATAAATACAAATGTAGATCCATTCCACTTTTCTGATTGCATAAAAAAATAATATTTTTATTGCATATGGTGGTGTATTCTTCATGCTGTGACAGTTTTCCTAAAGTTAGATTAAAAAAAATATTGCCTTGCTTGTAGTACTGCAATATACAGCAATATATTGAATTGCAACCACTGTGTAGTAATTTGTACTCTATTGCCAGACCTTTGCCAATACACAGCTCTATGTGCTACTTAATAAGTCAACAGATTTAAGAAACTGGAGTAAAGATGATCAGAAATCTACCATTTAAATAGCTAACTTTGTCTTAAAATATTTACTACATATGGATCAAAAATATATTTTGTTTTTGCCATGTATATAAAAATATGTAAATAATTAAATAAATGAATATCAATGACCCATCTATTTATTTTTAAAATGTTCTGTTGTGCTCCTGTTGTTACAGCTGTGGCTTTCAGTCAACCTTTGACGGCAGTCTCATACCTGGGATTGTTTTTCAGTGTGTTGACCAGAAATTCATGAACATCGATGCCCGTGGAGTCAGTGTATTCCTGACTGGAGTCTAACAGAGAGAAAGGAAAAAGTAAATAGGCAGGCAAGAGGACAAGAAGATTGAGACACTTGTTAGGTGCAATACAGAAAGCTGGTGACACAAGTCAGATTGCTGCTTAAATGGCACCCCACCACACCTGCAACGACATTACAGGTTGTTCAGGGAGGATAAACATAAGAAGCAGAACCAGTTCACTGTTCTCCTATGCTTTCACACATACACATATACACGCACACACTCTTCAGGGGATCATTTTCCACTATTTTCCACTACACTAGACAGTCAGGCTAGCCATTTCATCTCTGCTGCTCTCCGAGTCTAATGACGCCTGAGGGCCTCTGCAGAGAGAGGTAGGTAATTAAAAAAAAAGGAGAGGGAGGGATCCCATTATCTTCCAGAGAAATTAGCTTGACATCATATTAGTTTGGGTATTAATAATACAGTGGACATCACAGTTACATGCAAGAGACGTGACATTATGAATCCATTTTAAGAATGACTAATGTGGGACATTTTTACACACTGATTCTGTTATTTAGCATTCACTGTATTTGAGTATGGAGCAAGCGGCAACCTGAAGGGCTGAAAAATGAGCCAATGCGGAAGTGCAAAAAACTGCAGTTCCTTGAATGGCCACTTGAGGCTGGCTCCAGAAGTGAGTCAATCCCCACAGACCCCCTAATGTTGAAATGCCTAACTTTACAGCAGAAATAAACATTAAAAGCGTAATAAAAAAAAATGGGTTTGATCTCTACAGCCAATTTCCTTGTTTGTGACATCTGTACCTGGGGCGAATTTTTATTTAACTCACCAGCTTACATCTGATTATGGCTTAAAGTTATGCATAATTAAGGGTGTGGTCCCTTTGAGTGGCAGGCTGTCTGCAAGGCATCCCCACAGTCTATGAGTAAGATCCACCCTCTCATCCAAATTTGGTCCCTTCTGGCTCCAAAAACCAAAATGGCAGCAGCCTATATGACGAACTCAAGGCTTTAAAACAGGGGTCCACAAACCAACGGTTGACGTCACAATAGCCACATCCATTATTTTACACTGTCTACGGTATGGAGAATGTAATTTAAAGACCAAACTCAGCTTCTAATCTTGTCTGGTGTAGGAATAAAAGCATGATAACACAACAGAGTACAAAATGCATTTAACCTCTTAAGTTGTATCTTACCACGTGACAACATCTTTCGCGGAGTCTTGTCCTTCTTCTCCTTCTCTTCATTTTCATACTCGTCCTTCGAGGACTTCTCCTCTTCCTTGTCCGACGGACAGCTGATGTGAAGCTGGATGATATCCTGGAAAACCACATTCCACTGCTATGAGAAAAGATGGTAAAATTTTGAATGCTAATTTTGTTTAGTCTATTAAAGCATTGTTAATCCTGCACAAACTGTAGTTGCACACAAGAAATTGCAAGCTAGGCTGACTGCAGGGTATGAACAACGGTTAGGGTGAGGGGTTAGGGGTTAGAGACAGGAACAGTACCGATTCTGGAGGTCCATCATTGGAGAACGGACCAGAGGACTCCTCACACACTGCCAGACTCCGTACCAGCTTCAGTTTGGCATTAGACTGAAACAGAATCACACATATATTATCCGTAAGGCTAATTGAGTTAGATTTGGGGGATTTTTATATGTAGCAGGTCCGTTTAAAAGTTTCCTGCTATGAGATGGCATTTATAATAGTAGTTTAAAGTAAACAAGGTCCTCTTACAACAACCACAGCTCAAAAACAACTGCAAATGAAAATGCAAATGAGCTGACATTTGAGCACCAGAGTATCTTGACGTAAAAAATATGAAATGGTAAATTTATCCACTGCCTCACATAGAGCATAATTAGAATAAGCTTTTTCACTTAATATTTGTATTATTTGTAGTTTTTTGTTTTTGTTTTACATATTTATTATTTATTTTTTTAAAATTTTAAATAACATTTTCTCCCTCTCATTTTTTAATTCTTGAATCCAAGTAACTTCAGGCTATTTTTTGTTTGAAAATAAACAATAAAAATAATGAATCCTAATCATCTGTTTTATCACACTCAATGCTGAAGGTTACAATTTAAAAAAAACAAAAAACAAAGTTCCCAACACAACAAAGCTGATTTAGACTCTGTCCCTTTGCAGATTATGTTCCGAAACCAAGTGGGAATGGAAACGATGATCCCACTCCATGAATGTTTTCACTATGAAAACACAAGTTTGTTCGAATCCCTTTTACTGAAGACATTAGGAGCAGGTTAAGCAAGGGATGTCACATTAGATAGCCATTTCCAACAACACAGTCGGGTTTAACCCTCATGTCCAAGTATGACCAACCACTGCGTGACATCTTTAAAGATGAACACAAGCCTATACATATCTACACACATATCTTCAAGTTATGAGCAAGTTAAGTTCTGTTTCGGAGAGCTACATTTTATGAATGCAATTTTCACTGTTTGCTTCATTTACGATCATCACATTTAAGTGACAATAACTTAATACAATGATCAATGAGCTGTTGCTAATGATGTAATTATAAATGATTCATAGATCTGCACACCTTCAAAATGAGTGTGAATAAAAATTATGGCAGTATAACAGGTCCCCTTTATGTATTCCTGTGATGCACACATTTTATACAAACGGTGCTTATTTCATAATCTCTTTGAAATTCATATTGTTTTATTATAGAGTTTAATATGGTGTCATGAATACAGTGTCAAAAGCAAGACTTGGACGCATAGCCAAACTAAATGGCATGAAGCGGAGTGAAGTGATGTATCACTGTGAATGTACAAAGACCAGTGCAACTAGAGTTCACAGCGTCAGCGCACATCGTACCAGCCGATGTCCATACAGTCGGCCGGAAGTTCAAAACACAGTATGCAACACTAGTCAAGAGGTCTAAGGCCGGAGATATGCTCGCTTTAACTACATATGACTCGCATATCCTGCAACTGTTCGGAACACTGGTGGTGCACATCCTCAGCAATTAACGCGATGCGTCCGCAAGATGCCAAACACACATGAATGGTAGGGGCAGCGTTTGAAGAATAAGGAAAATACACTGGCTGTTGTCACAACTTGCTTGATACACACCGTCCTCAATGGCGCTACTGGTGCTTTTTCTATCGTGATCCACTGTGATCTCAGAATTATAGATACAGTAACTCCCCTGAGTGTTGATATGTTAATTGCTGACATCATGCTAATCTGAAAGTTCAATACGGGCTGAGTTTACTAGCGCACCCTCTAATGGCATCGTCCAGTGATACATATACAGGGGTGATAGCGAAAAAAAAAAAAATCCTAAACCTGAAAATTTTTTTCAGGTTGAGGCATGAGGAATGGGTCATGTTTTGCGATGAACATGAGCACATGCGTATTTTTTGGTCGACAACACGATCTGTCATTGACGCCGCTATGTCAGCGGTGACTGCAGCTCTTGGTAAACGCGTTATGTTCTTTATTGCACATGCAGCGGCTTTATGACTGGTATCTAATTCATGCCGTGATAAGACTTTATTGTCGCTGATTGCATACATCAATTTACATGAACACGATGTGCAGAAACACGCACCTGGTTCCCTTAATTTTTTGCACCAGCTCCCAAAAGGCTTTCCTTCTATGCCTATCTCTTCTACCCAAGCCCAACACCATTTATTTTTGAGTCCTTTATCGACTATCTGGATGTTTTCCCCAGGTTTCATTAACTTACTTTCCATCTTGATGAGAGTGTCTACAGCATGGGCTCCACTAGAATCTGAAGTTGGCTCTGAACCAAGTTTGTTCTACCAGAGCCCATCTGCTGTCTGCCATGAACGCATGTATCCCACATCAATTTTTTTTCTTTCCTCGGCGATCGCCGCATGCCAGATGTAAGGACCATTTCAAGATGTTAGTGTGTGTGTGTAGGACACTAAGTTGTCCGCTAGGTGTCACCATTTGTGTTTTGGGGTCACATGCCTACTTAGGTAGGAACCTTTCCTCAGGAGACAGGCGCTGCTAAACGGTGGGAGCACAAATAGTTTTTTGACCGCTCAGCCAGCACGCCGAGCCGGGTGAAGTCTTTGTTGATGTAATTGTGATTGCTGGATTTATGGATTTTGATGGACACTGATTGCTGGACTCTTACATGTAAAACACACTGAAGACCAGAACGGTGAGCAATAAATTATCCATTAAAAAAAGAGAAGAAAACATCGGATGTTTTATTTCACGAGACAAAACGACGCAAGAAAATAAGACGCAAGAGTGTCAATTATGTTTTCAGCCCGTCTATGCAGCCCCTCGGTGGCTTTAAGTTTTAGGCTTAGCTGCTATACCTGAAATCCGGCACCGTGTCGGAGTCCCATCACCCCTGTATAGACAACACATTTAGCTTCAGTGAAGATCTGGAACAAGATGTTACAGACACAATATGTAATGCTTCCAGGCACTGTGGAGTCAAGTTATTTTTACAACCTCATGGCCACTTCAAGGGGAAAAAAAGTTAATTTGAGAGAAAGACACTAAAAACATCTATAAAGGCTTCATGTGACTTCTCTTATCTGTGAAACCGGACTCTCAGTTTTTTGTAGAAGGAAACAGTGCTGTAGACAGAAGGGATCAGCCAGGTGAGAGGATGAGAAACAGACCCTCAGGTGGAGCCTGTGGAGGTCTGAGCAGCTTCAAATAAAATAAACCCTCAAAATGTGTCGGATAATGTGAGATGTAACCTGAGGCCTGAGCCTGGACAGACATCCTGTAATACCACTGAGTGAGGAGTGTGTTGGGTACTGACCTTTCCTCCCCTGCAGAGCCTCCGGATCTATGATGATGACGCCATCTAGTGGTGAAAAAAGTTCAGCGCTCTTAAGGCAACAGAAATGGAAGTGTATTCTTTGAGTTCAATCCTTTTAATAACCAGGATAATCAAAATGTGTCCTACAACTAAAGACACAAACAAGCAGGAGCCAGGGTCTCTTTGATTATGAGGAGAAGAGCTTCTGTCATTGCTGAATCAATTTCAGCCAGAATCATACCAACAGTAACATTTCTATTTTAAGCTTAAAATTCATGATGTCGCACAAAAAGAATACACAGATAGAAAGCACACATTCGTAAAAGACAGAAAAATGTAAAGAAAAAAAAAAAAGATTTAAGAGGTAATGATATATAATTATTGATACCAGTTTTTACAAACAAACAAACAAAAACTTTGCTCTTAAAAGAAAAGCATGTCAAACATGTGATCTCAGACCAAACGGGCAAACAAATCAGTTAGATAGAGAGAATCTGCTGCAATTTAGGGATGCATGACAGTATCAGCATGTCATCTGTAACAGCAGATGAAGGCTTTAAAATTAAATACAAGCATCAGCCCGAAATTAACATTTCTACTGACATGACAGGCTAATAAGACGATGCTTTAATTACGCGACTTTAATTATTAAAACAGGTCAAACTTGCCCTGACTGTGACTATTGTCAGGATTGTCTCTGATGAATGTTTAACATTAGGGCTGCGGCGATTCATCCACGTAATCAACATCTCTGATTGGTGTAATACGTCAAAATACAAACCATGTGTTAGCGTGTCGCGATAAAGAAAGATGCACGTGGTTAAAACATGGATTCCAATGGAATGTCCTGTTTAAGCAGATGGACTCTGACTGCAGATATGACCTCGATGGACAAGACATCTGACATGTGACTGCTAGTTCACTGGTGGATATTTATCAGTGAAAACACTCACCCACTGGGTCCACAGAGTCAACACGGTCGACGAAGTCTCTTCTGCCCATGTAGACTCCGACCTGAAGCAGGAGAGGAGAGAGTCTGACATTATCTGACATTGATGACTCGTTGCATCATGATCTCTGTGGGCTCTCCATGACAGCAGCGAGCAGGATCACTTTGGTTCATATTAAATGAAAGACAAATTAACCGGCACTTAAAATGCTCTAAACAAGCAGAATGGGATTATGGAACGTTGGAAAATTGCTGAGCTTCAATACTGTGATTTTATTAACGGGACTCTAACCTGCAGTTGAATCCTCGGCTGTCTGAGCTCTTGTCTGCTTTTTTTTTTTTTTTTTAAGTCAGCTGAATCACACACTGATCTGTCCCAGGGTTCAACACTGACCATGGCCTGATGACCCATGGACACATGCTCTGTGGCCACCAAACATCTCCTGAAGGAGCGCCCCCTGTAGCCATAAAGTTTTATCAGTTCTCTCTTAAAATGCATGTCTCACTGAGATTACCTGTCTAAATAAAAAGTTAAATTAGGAGGAACAGCTGCTGTCGAGGCGAGTGAATGCAAACGTTTAGACACAGCACAATGATCATTCTGCCTCTGTCGGTCCCCAGAGTACGCTCTGCGCTCCGAGTGTGTGGTGCAATGAGTAACCATAGAAAAGTAATCAATTGCTTATTTGAAAACGTACTACTTCACTGCTTGTTTGATCGTTACTGCAAAAGCTCACCTCAGTGAGTCTGTGACTTGCCGCAACTTGGTTGTCTATACGGACGTTTATGCAGAAGTTAGCCCGCTACAATGTTTGCAATGGCAACGAGTACACATAAAAATGGCTGCTGCTTTGACCAGCCTGCCATGTGCTTCAAACGAATGTCCCCTCCACTCTCATTTTATTTCTGTTTGTGGCTTTTAGTTCAACATTCTACGAAAACAGCGAGCGGTACTTAATTTCAGGTGGCTACAGATATGTCTTGTGCTTTAAAATATGAGCATCTATCCCTGAGGAGTTTACTGTAAACTGATCTGAACAGAGTCCTCTGAACACAGCAAACAGCACAACTATCTGACACATGGAAACACCAAACCCTCATTATGACACATTTACACACAGCTACTATGAATGTTTTTATTTAGAGTAGTTAACAAATTAAACATTAGAAATTCTACACTGGCTTTAGACTAACTGCCAGCTGAAATAATTATATGTAACAAGATGTAAGCTGCAAACTTCATTACTACAGATTTTACTCCCATCATTTTCTCAGAGTAGAAAACAGCTGAAGGCTGGGACCAGGATTTGTTTCTGTCTCAGCTGTCTGCAGCCTGTTATCTATGACTGGATGAATCCATTTTTATCATTTGTGCCATGCACATTAAAAGGCCTCTCCTTCATGAGCTCACAAGATCCCATAAACTCAATCTAGCCAGGACCAAACAGCAGCGTACAAACCTCCAAACATTAGAGGAACTCTAACAGAAGAGGAAAAAAAACTAAAGCATCTTTCACAGTCCGGCCTTCAGACCATCACTGAGTCCAACAAAACTCATAAAGCACTGACAAAAATATCAACTATGTTGTGTGGAAAAACTCTGAGTACACACTAATTAACTAATTCTTTTCCAGCTTTTGAGACAAATGCAAAACACATTAAAATTAAACTGCCATTCTAATATTTACTCTGATCTGTGCACCAGAATATATCAAGTAATGAAAAATGTCTTTGACGGAGAGGTGAAGTGAAAGACTTTGATGCTTTCAACATCTGAGGTCACACATTTAGATATTAAACACAAACATCTGAGCAGCAGTCGCCTGTTATCTGACATAAAGCTGTCAATCGCACAGCTCAGCTCAGCTCAGCTCAGTTGTTGTGACTTTGCGTTGACCTCCTGAGGATCAGCGAGCAGCTCAACTGCTTTACAGAATTAAATTCAGCGAGATGGAAAATTTCACTGAAGGTTAAACATTTCCTGATCCACTGTATCTGATGCCATTATCCACTCTGCTGTCAAACAAGCACGAGTAATAACTATTAAAAAAGCAATGTTTGAGGAAAAAAGAGCAGGTGGGTCATCAGGGGTCACGAGTCAGATGCCTGGTGCATAAAGCACATTACGCACCCATGTTACTTAAGAATAAATAAAAAGCTGCACAAGCTTGATTAAAGTTTTGCACATATTTATCTTAGAGGAATACTGAGATATTGCACTCATAAAATGAGCATTTGTAAATCATTTGTCATGCCTTGTAACCTTGATTATATGAAGAAAACTTTATTTTTCGAGCATGCCTCAAAGTTCAAGTTCAAGGGAACTGTCATGTAAAAAATCAAAATGAAATGCTTGTGCTCAGCGGCACGCTTTGACCACACAAGGGTCACACCTCTCCAGACAACAAAGAAAAGTCCGGTCAGAAAGTCCGATCTCTGTCGGGCTTTCCTGAGGATATAGTTGGTGTATGTTGTCCATGTAACGGTGTCTAGAAAGTTAAGACTATCAAAAAGCTCAACAGATGATGAGCGTAATTTTGCCTGATCTTCCTGACGGTAACGATCCCTCCACAGGTTCACATAGGGAAAGGTAGCATGGCATGGTAACATGGCATGACTGAATCATTTACAAATAGTCATTTTGTGAATAAAGCATTCCTTAAGAAAATATCCATGATCTGGTCTCATTACCAAGTGCATTTTGAGACAGTGAAGTCTACTTTACTTTGCAATGAAGATGAATTCTTAACCAAACAAGGTCTATACAGTGATGCTGTAACAATAATGAGACATTAGGGTTTCAGTCTTGAAAGCAGCGCTGCAGACACGGAGATGGAAGTGGTATCTGACTCTGGTTTGGATGTTTAATGTGTTCCTTTGAAGAATGTAAATTAACCTGTCTCCTAAAAACTCACAAAATTTTTTAAAAATTGCACTTCAGATATTGTGCTCATTTTACGAACAGTCATGAGTCAGTGTTGGACTGTGGTCACCTCCAGTGCTTCAAACCACAAGCGAAGATGCAGCCAGCTGTTTCACTCACCGACTTGTCTTTGCAGATCTTCTTGAAAACAACATTTTTTGGACTCATGTTGGTGCAGACTGACGGCAGTGAGTCAGCGGTGCCTGAAAGAGAGAAAGAGACACAAGAATCTTTGTTAGTGATTTCTTCATTTAGCTCCTTCTACTGAGTGAAATGATTACATGGCTGAGCCCAGGTGAATCTGAACTTAATTGAACAAGGTACACTTTTGAATTCAAGTCAAAGGCCTGAAATGCCAGTAAAATACACCAGCATAAACTAAAGTCAGTGAACTGTCCATAAGGGGACTCAATACATTCAACAACCCATCACACAACTTCATTCAAACTACACATAATTAACAAGAAACGGCACAGATGACATGTAACCTGAAACC
The DNA here is from genome assembly GCA_029783705.1 of Chaetodon striatus. Lineage (NCBI taxonomy): Eukaryota > Metazoa > Chordata > Actinopteri > Chaetodontiformes > Chaetodontidae > Chaetodon > Chaetodon striatus. The sequence goes on from JAPZEB010000012.1 coordinate 13,319,643, forward strand.
TGAACCTGGGCACAAAACATATGACTACCAGAGGGAGGCACTGATCCAACTGACACCCACACAGACAATCACACCTGCAACACTCAAACATGAAAAACTACATCCTGCAGCAGAGCCACGGACACATGGTGGCGTCTGATCCATTTGCAGTTTGAGAAGCCAGATTGTGCTCTTGAATGAACCATGTTACGGCTACAGCTCATTTTTATTTCCCTGAAGTTTCACCTCAGCAGCACGATGGACAACCACAAAAACAGAAAACACCCATGAGAGTGTGCAGGACTTTTAAGTTACCTCAGCGTTTGATAAAACTTAAAACTCAAGTCACCTTATTTTGGTCTGAAAACTCCCAGAATCCTTAAATGATCTTCAAGCAATCCAGATAAAAAAATATTCCATCCACTGCACATTAAAAAAGACTTCCATTTCCCCAGTTATGTTGCATTTGTTTTTCCAACACTCACGCAACGATGGCAACTGGAAATAGGTGCTTTAACTAACAATCATTTCCATTGTTGATTATTTTCTGAATTAGTTTGGTCTGTAAAATGTCATAAAATGGTGAAAAAGGGCACCAGTGTTTCCCAAAGCTCAGGAGGATGTCCTCAAATGTCTATTTATGTCCACAAAGTAAAAAACAAATAGGTCCACACATGTGGAATGTAACTAAGTACTGTGTTTAAGTATGAATATGAGGTACTTTTACTTGAGACTGTTCTTTTTCTGCCACTTTATACTTCTTCAGTACTAATTCCAGTAGTACTTATAGTAGTACTTCTATACTACTCCTCTACAGAGGGATATATTGTACTTGGGGTTGCAGCGATATACAGGTGAAGGTTTACCATGATATTAAAGTTGACAGTTATCATACTGTCTACAGTTGCTTATCAACAATATTAAACAAAGGAAATCCAACTGGACTGAGATCTCCCCGTTACTTTAGTTAGTTTCTAAGAGGAGATTTTATACACATATTTCCATCAACAAAATGGTGTCCAGTTTCAACTGCAGTAACAAAACAGTTGTTCAACCCACAGTACCTCTTCTGTTTCCATTCCTTCAAAGCTCATAGTGACTGATAATAATATGAATTCTGGCTTACCATGATACCATGAAACTGCTATATTATTGAGACCGTTATCATACTGTCAAAATCTCATACTGTTGCAACCCTTACTGTTTCATTTACTTTACTTATCTGAGAGATGCAAGGCAAGTTTATTTGTGTAGTACTATTTGTACACAAGGCAATTCAGAGTGCTCTACAGAAGCAGAGAAATACATTACAAACAAAAACATTAACATTTAAACATTACATTAAAAACAGTGGAATCAAAATAGAAAAGCATCATGTTAAGAAACAGTAAAAGTCTAATTTAAAAACAATAAAACAAGCAGATAAAATAGCTAAACGTTAAAGTGATTAAATGAAGTTTTGCTGGAAAGCTGCAGCAAACAATAATGTCTTCAGCCCTGGTTTAAATGAGCCGACAGTCTGTGCACACCTCAGGTGTTCAGGAGTTTGTCCCACAGGTGAGGAGCACAGAAGCTAAACGCTGCTTCACCCTGCTTGGCTCTGACCCTGGGAACACTGAGTGACCTGCAGGGTCTGGATGCTTCACACCCAACAAGACGCTCTGAGATGTGTTTAGGCCCAAGACCATTCAGTGACTTGGAGACCAGTAACAGGATTTTAAAATCTGTCCTTTTACACACAGGGAGCCAGTGCAGTGATTTAAGGACAGGTGTGATATGCTCCATTTTCCTTAGTTACTAGTTTCTTGCAAATAAGAATTTTTTGTGTCAAAAAACACAAGAAGAGTTAAAAAAAAAAATGATATTTTGTTATAAATTAAACAGTTTATATAAGTACAGCTGAGAGGATTAGTCCAATAATCAGTTAGCTGTTTGAGAGACAAAATATATGTGTCATATAATTGATAAACATTTCAGTCATTTCATATTATTATTATTTTTAATCATTTTGAGTTGCTTTTTTCAGATGTTTCTGCACTGGGTGCTTTATAATAATTTAAGTGCATGCTCCTGATAATATGCATTTACTTTTCCTGCAGTAACTATTTTACCTGTAACAGAATATTAGTACTTTAAGTGAAGTAATGGGTCTGAAAACTTTCTCCGCCACTGACTGCAGCTGCTGCACAGCAGTGTGCCTTTTCACAGCAGCCATTTTGAGCAGGAAACCCACAGGTGACACTGGTGACAGTAACGACGGCTCAGTTCCACTAAGTGTCCCAGTGAGCTGCTGCACCTGGACCTCCTCTAAATGGGACGCAGCCATCATTGATGTCATTGAACACACCTGCGCTTTCCTGCTATTACCTTCCGTGCGTTTGTTCACGAGTGTGTAAAAACAAATACGTTAATTTTTTTTAACCGTTGTCCGGTAACTTTGGTGGACAGATATCTGCAGTTTGGTCCAAAATGTTTAGCCTGGTCGCAACAAACATTTCTAAATCATTTCTCCACACACACACTTTGTCGCTCCACTTTTCTTTTTTAGCGTAGCTAACGTAAATTACATTAAATCCCAGTGCGTGTAAAGTTCTCATTTAAACGTTGGTTTCAGCTCTGGTGAACATTTTATCATTTTACGATCATGACAACCACTTTTAAAGTTTAACTCGCAGTTGAATTACAGTTTTGACAATATAACAATGTGATTTAAAGTCACTCGTTGTGGCTAATTTAACGCTAACGTTTAACCGCACCGGAGTAACGTTAGCTAGCTTAACGAACGAAGCGCTGAATCACAGATGAGGCTACAAGCTAGCCCTAAAGTATCACTCAACATTTGTTAAATTCAAACTTACGTCAAATTTCTTAATTATTGTAGGTTTTCGAGCTCCATACCTGTACATCTGGACCTCCATCACACTCATCTCCGAGCGTCACCTCCGACATGTTTAACCCAGAAACAGCGTTCCGAAGAGCCGCGTAACTCACAGCAGTTAGCGCTGGTACTACTTCGTACCAAAGAAATAGTCCCTATGAAAACTGTCACAAAAATATTTTTTGATAATTTTTTTAAATAACGGGCACTGTTTTTGGAAATACTTGCTGGCATTTAATTTTTAGAGTGTAATATTTAATTTGTGTCCTCATCATGAATTGCCTTCGCTACCGCTGCACTAGAGCGGATGTAGAAACATTAACCCACCTGTGTATCAGTGGGCATGGTGATGGGAGGTGCTTCGGCGCCCTCTGGTGACATAAAGATAAACTGCACTATAGAGTCAGAGGTATAAAGTAACTGAATACTCCATTACATTTGTCTGGTAACTTTAGTTACTTTGCAGATTCATTTTAATGATACAAAATATAATCAAGAGTTTAATCATGATGTATTATTGTTGATTAAGATAAGACTTTATTGGTTACTCCTGAATCCAGTCACACACACACTTACACACACCACATAAGCCACAGCTGCACTGTGGAGTGGGCAATTTTATTTTAATTTCATTTGTCTTTATGCACTTATTCTTTACTTATTTTATTTTATAATTTGAATATTACTGTGTTGTTGATGAGGGGGTTGTTGTTTTGGTTTGTTTTTTGTCTTTTATGAGCTGCTGGACGGCTGCATTTCCCTTCAGGGATAAATAAAGTTCTTTCTGTTCTATTATATTATTAAATTCTTAAGCTAACCCGCAATATAAAATGAGCTCCACCTTTACCTGCTGCAGCATTAAAGTGATGAACACATTAATAACTATAATCCAGTGATTTAATATATAATCATTTCAAATTCTGCAGAAAGACTGCATTTGTTTTTGGTACTTTAAGTTGATATTATTACTTTTATACTCTTACTTAAGTAAAAAAAAAAAAGTATATCTACACTGTAATATTGCGGCATGTAATAAGCCATATTTTATTTTTTAAAAATATCAGTACAAGTGCATCTGTTCTCTGCAGTGGTGGAAGAAGTAATTCTTCCACTACATGAGAGGACAGATGTGCTTATACTGATTTTTTTGTAGAGTAAAATTTGGTCTATTATCTTTAATTTTATACCCAAAATGATGTAATTTAAAAAAAAAAAAACTCCAGCCCAACCTTACAGGTACCATA
>JAPZEB010000012.1:13347787-13365744 GCA_029783705.1 Chaetodon striatus
GAAGAGACTATGAGAAGGGACAGTACTCTGAAAGAAAGTATGGAAGTTTTCATTCTGTCACCATCCTCTGTGTTTGTTGGTCTAAACAAAAAATGTGACAAATTAAAAAAAAATCTCAGGATGAGAAAGTGTGAACCTTCTGACTTAAAGGCAATTACAGCAGCAGTTACTCCAGGGGTTGCTATTGATTTTTTTCCCTCCCTTCCTCTCCCTCTCGTGCTTCCTCTCTTTCATACTCAGTCTTTTTCCCACGCATTGGCAATTAGTATGCAGGAGTGAGCCTGCAGGAGCACCAGCTACCTGGGGAGCAGAACTCCAAAGTCACAAACAAACAAACAACACAGGTAATGGTCATATGCACAGCCGAGGATGCGCACACACAATTTCTTACTGCAAGTTAACACGTACACGATTATGTCAGTCGGGGCTGAGCAGCTAGCTTTAGCCACCTCAGCTGTTCATACATGTTCTTGCTCAGTAAAAAGGCTAACATGTAGCCTAACAGACATCGGGAAGAAAAGAGCATTAGCTCTGGCAACCTGACACCAGATGGGCAGCTTCTATCTAATTTGGAGGTTGCTGTGGTTGTTGTCTGTCTTTAGCATTTCTAATTGACAAGAGGGTAGAATCATGGGATCATTGTCATTTTGTTAGCCAACATCGAGCTAGTTGAATTAGGGGGCATTGCTTTGGACATTGATGCATCTTGATTTATTATAATGCCGAAAGATGTGCACACACATACACAAACAGGCAGTCATTACATAAACAGCCCATATCCAGCATAAGACAGATCTGGGCCGAGTGAACAAAAAAAGAATAAAAGGAAGAAGCCATGAGTAGGAATGAGAGTGTGATTTTGCAGGGCTATAACCATCAGAACAGAAAAAGAGAGGGAAAAGCCAGGTCTTCTAAACCTGAAACAGTGCTGAGGCCATGAGGACAGCTTGCTATTAATAGCGGCAGATTTTTTATTCAAGAGGGCTCTGCTGTTGTGCTTTCTCTCACGCTTGTGCTGCCTCTCTCTCTCACCTCCCCTCTATTCTTCCGCTATTCCTGCACATTGTGTTCCACAAATAAAGGGGAAAAACACTCACTGTGTAAATATACATTGTCTTTAGAGATCAAAAGGAGATTTCTAATTTCTGATGCGTTCGTAAACGGCCGTTATCATTACCCATTACTGCACGCTGAAGCCGAGAGGATCATTGAGGACAAACTAAAGGGTCTCATAACACAGGACTTCCCACATGCAGCCTTATGTAAGCCCATAGGTTGTCCTTTTTAACTGCACCCCTCCCTCCCTCCCTCCTCAGTATGACAATGTTGCAGAGTGACGCCTACTTCTCGGTGACTCTCCACCCCCACCAGGCCACCTCCACCCTCCCTCCTCCCACACAGGGACACAGTGGAAGGGAATTCCTTATTACCTCAGCATTTGCCTCACTAAACACGTTTGGTGTGCGTCCGTATAAAAATGTACAAACATAGGCTGACCATAAGCATGCCTCTACTGTGTAAAATCCATCTACATAAAACCAATCAGGGCTCTCCTTACAGCTTAAACACACTGATGAGTTGCACTTAGATGTATAAACGTTATGCACAGTATATGAAATTATCTCCCAGCAAGCCCCATTATATGACTTTTGCACTGTTACTAAGGCATAATTAAATAAAACTGCTGCAGGAACTTTACAAAGAGCAACAATGAAAAGTGCCAAGTTAAGAGGCAATTATAACGCCGGCAATGGGTGCACGTTAAACCAAATCTCAATGAATTGTGAAGTGACATGAACACGCTATATCTCACCTACATTCATTATTAACACCCACTGACAAAGACACACACACAAAGCACATGCTTACTGTATTTAGAGTTCAGCTCTGTGGATCTTCAGCCAAGTCGGATCAGGTGCCTCACAGATAAAAGCACATTATTGCAGGTGAAGCAGCAGCAGAAGCAGCAGCAGCAGCAGCTCTGGACCGAGACAACGCTGACATTAGTTTTATCTCGCTAAGTAGTTCAGATGAATGAATTCCATTCCTTGCAGCATGTAAATAGCTCAGTTTCAAGGGTGTTTATGTCTGTCATTCTACTTTCCTCGTCTTCACGCAAGCTCTCTTCCTCCCTGTCAGTAGGTACCAACAGCTCTGTTTTGTTAATGGGTTTCATGAAAATGGACAGACAACTCTTTTTCGACTGCCCCCTCTCTTTTTCTGAATGAAGCACACGCACTACAGGGAAACAGAAAACCTTGCTTGCTGGATGGCTCCCTCTCTCTCCCTACTGCTCTTATGCTATCATGCGCACAGTTTGCACCGCTCCCTTCTCCTCCAACCCTCCCTTTCGTGTGGATTCTCTCTCTCCCTCTCTCTCTTACATATCTTGTTTGCTCTGCCTCTGTGTAACAATATAATTGCAATGACAGCCAAACCAGGGCTCGCAAGAAGCCCAGCTGTTTAAAGGGCTGCTTGGATCAGCCAAAATGTCACTTGATACAACGGCAGGATGCCTATATGAGATGTTATAGTAAATACTTTTAGTCTTTCCAACTACAATTTAAGGTTTGGTACTTTTATTTTTTGCAAAAAAAAAGGGCATAAGCCTGCATCCACAGGCATGTAAGCAGAAGACAGAATCCAGGCACACTCTAGTCACCTTTCATAAATCTCCATTTCATGGGAATATATGAAATCATTATCTGTAGCCTGTGTCTGGACAAACTGAATGAGCTCAAAGTACTGACAGCTACTGGTGAAACAGAGCACTGCTGCAACGTTCAAAAATAAATAATAAAAACAAGGGGTTTTGAAGGAAAGATGGTGGGGGGAAAATAATGAAACCACCTCATTAGCTTGGAAAAACCTTAATCCCACAAGACGACATATTTGCATCTTCTCCCTGCAGCCCCCTCACTGCAAACGGCAGCTGAAAGACGCAGTGGAAAAGAGGCAGTCAAAAGTTCAGCATCAAAGGAAACGTCAGCAGGGAACTCTAGGTAAGGTAGCATAAGTACAGGGAAGTCTGTCTCATAGATGGTTAAGCTCTTGAGTTGACAGCCCGTAACCTGGCTTGGGGGCAAAATTTGAAAGTGTGGCCAAGTTAGACAGCGTTTCAGCTTTGAATAACATTCAAATAGCAGTGAACACGCTAGTCTTTAAGAGTTCAATCAGCAGCTGGGAATTTTTGGCTATAACTTAAACCAGGATGACTGATAAACCATCTCAACACTGTACATCTTAAGTGTGCAAGGTAATCAGATGGGACGGTTATACTTAGGGTTAAACTAGTGTACAAGTGTTTAGTCCAAACTACATGAAAACAGCTAGGCCTGTTATTTTCTAGATCCTCCTCAGCACAGGTGGACATGCCACAACAGAACACGTCACTGTCCCATCTGCCAGCACTGACACTGGTCATTGCTTCAAAAATGCATAATTTGCTCAACACCAAGTACTACTGTACATCAACTTTTTCTCTTTTCAGGTGAAAGCACATCTCCTGTGGTCTTGTAGCAGACTCGATAGACCTGTCGAAACCTACCGGTGCTGTAGAAAAGTATCCAGATACCCCATGTACAAGTTTTTAAAGATGACACCTTGGCAATTCATAGCTGAAGTGACTGGCTTCTAAGGAATTACGTAAAATGGAACAGGAAGCACTCAAAATATCTTAGGTGCTTATGAATATGCTTCTAATTCAACCTGCCCCCTGATGTTGATGATTCAAACCATTACTCACCCCCCGAGTCAAATCACATGCTGCCAGTCAAAGAGTCAGACTTTTGCAGGCCAAAAGTTAGTTGTTACAATAATGGCAAAGTCTGAAAGTGTAGCAACATTGTCAAACTATCAGCCTTACATGAAACAGCAGGCGAGGTTCATTTGCGTTTAGGTGCAGAATGAAGCTTTTCAACAGCCTGGCTTTTACTGTGAAGTAGCAACATCTTCCTGAAGCCTTAGTAAGTGTTAACAACTGCAAACTCCTCTGTGTGCTGAATAATCCTATATTTTTAAAAAGGTAACTTTTTTATTAGCAGATCAGTTTTAAATACGATAGAGCGGAGCAATAAAAGAATAAAGAGCTCCCATGAGCTCATTACATGGAGAGGTACAGTCAACAGGTGCTTGCTGCAGTTCAAAACTCACAAGCCAAGTGTCACCTTTTACTGTTTTCGCTGTATGGAAAACCACTTGTGCAACAACTCTAGTCTGCCATGCGTGTTATGTGCCTAACCGCTAGACTGAGGTAGATGGCACCCCAGTATGTGTAAACCTTACCTTCAACTTTGCTATTTTAAGTAACGCATTTGTAAGAAATGTCCCTGTTCTTACATTATTGGAGCTGTTTTTGACATTCAGAGCTACTTGTGGCACATGTTGGTAGCCCAATCACCACCGAAGGCTGTCATTACTGTGTTTTTCAGATTTTTCTCTCATTCATTCCTCACTTTTATCTAATTATATTCACAGTTTTAAATATGTGACAGCACATCTCTGGTATGACTGCTTGGTAGATGCACAAGCCTGCCCAATTAAGATGTGCACATTGTGCAAATATATTCAACTTTTGCAATGAAGTTCCACGAAAATCTTGTTGTCTCAACGCAGTTTTCAGGTGCTGGGACCTTTATACTGACACTGGATAGCGTAGCATGTCAATTTTCCGATCTTTATTTCCAAAAGGACTACACTGCTCTAAAGCACTACAGTTTGAGGTAGAAAAAAGCCCTACATGCCTGTTGTAGCACAGTGGGTGATGTGAGTTTGCACACAATGTAAGTCTGCCATTTGCACATAGAAGCAACTCTTTGGTGTGACTTTTGACAATCAGCAAGGCAATGTTCTCTTTCAGCTTTAGCATAGAGTTGTTCATGTTTATATATATGTCCAGGCTTATATAAATGGTGTATATTTATTCTGTTTTTGAATACAGAGTAGAGTTCACCTTTGCATCAAGCACAGGTGCAACATTGTGGCTCAGTGGTTAGCACAGCCACCTCACAGAGAGAAAGTCATTGGTTCAACTCCACAGTCAAATTCTGTGGATCTTGCACAACATAAGCACTGTATAGGAGATGGACGGACAGACGTTTAGCAGACAACTGACCTTCTATCCTTACTTAGCCAAGGTAAGACAAGAGACCAACCAATGACTCTGCAATCCTAGCATGGCCCTGGAAAGAAGGTCTGTTTCAGGTTGACCACATGACTGGGATAAAGGGGATGGGATGAACTAATGCCACCTAATGCCTCAAACCAAGTCCAGCAGCTTCTTCTGCATTTGGGCAGCCAGATAGCTTCTTTCACAGGACAGTAAGAGAAGACAGCGAAGGGCTTAGAAAGCATGAAGGGGAGAGGGGAGGAGCTGAGCAAGGATCAGTTGCCAAAGATACCACAGATAAACCGTTCATGAACACAATCACAAGATGCTGCAGTCTCTACACACAGCACGTAACCTAGGTAAAGTTAAAAGGAAACACTAGGGAAATGATTATTATTTACACAGCAAACATACAAACAGGCAAAAGCCAGGCTTTTCTAAATACAAGTGTTTGGACATAACCAGTTTGACTTATGATTTAGCACGAGAATATGGGTTATTTGGGCCGACATCTTTGAAAAACTGAAGCTACTCTTGCATTAAGTCAACAGATACTCTTTCGCACACATTTACTACCAAAACACACACTTTCTCATCCCCTGCTTGGATCCTACAATCCAAAGGTGAATTTAACATGTGATGTATTTTCTGTTTTCTTTCCCTTTGAACTATCATGCCAAACCCCTCCAGCTTTGCAGCAATTACACTGAAGTCAGTCAGGCAGCTATACCCAGTCTAAGGCCAGGCTTACGGCCATGCAACCAGTCGCCTCCCTTCTGCTCTGATCAATAATTTACATCAAAGCATGCAATGAAGGAAAGATATGGAAACAGAGGATTGAAAAGCAGTGACAGAGTCAGAGAAAGACATCAAGAGGAAGGGAGCTCAGCAAACAAAGAGAACGGGAAAAGAAGAGAGAGCAAATGAAGATGGAGAGAGACAGAGAAACAGAAGCAGGAGTGGTTAAGAGAAGAGAGAGATAGGAGCAGCAGCAACAGCACCACGCTTGGTGCTCTGGCAGAGATCTATAAATAGCTCTTCAAATCTCTCTAGAAAAAGCCACTCTTCTGCTTATGCTGCTGCAAACAGAGATTCAGAGACAGGAGAAGATATGGATACCTCGCTGACAAATACAAACAGAGAAGACAGATGATGTCTTAACGGATAATAGCTGCCTATTTCAATTGCATCACCCCGTAAAGTACAGTATTAAAATCACTTTTACATCGACCATACATCTTGGCGTGTATAAAGATTTGACTGTAGGAAGTAAACAAAGTAAAAGCAAGTAAGCGACATCCAACACATAAACTCACATCTACTGGTGCATGAGTAGGAAACTGTATACAGTCATGTGCACCCCCCCCCCCCCCCAACAAAAAAAGAAGAATAAGCTTACTCCCAAAATTTCTTCCACAATTCTTCCACGTTTACCGAAAATGTGAGTTTCTATGATCTATTGACGCTTCTCAATTTCAAGATTTGCAAGTTGCAGGGTACGAGGGGGGAAAACATGTTGACACGGAGACAGGATACGCCATCTTTCTCATTGCTGGCCTTAGCAACAGCAGACTGTTGATTCAATGACTCACCTCCATCAGATCTTACTATGGAGAAGCCTTTTCTCAATGATACTACTCTTACACTAGCTATTTGATTCAGTATTATTTAGGAAGGACAGTCGCCTAATGTACAAATATGTGGAAAAGTAATGGAGTAACACCTGTAACCGTGAATCACCATGTGTACTGATGCTTTATACAAGAAATTCAGAAATACTCAGGAGGGGTACCTCCTTAACACATCCTTAATCTCATGTAGATCAGTCTTCAAAGAAACGGGCAAATTATGACATTTTCAAGACAATCTCAACATCAAATGTGACTATATTGGCAGTCCTTGCCTGCAACTCGCCAATTATCAGCATCACATGACCGGCCAATGCCAATTATGAATATTTATGTTTTCTGACACACATGCTGTTTTCCCAGAGCAGATGTTTGAATCACAGCTCTGACAGTCTGTGCTGTGATCCCACCTAGTTTGACACAACAGTCTTGCCATCTATTTTCAGCTCGAGTATCAAAATGTTGAGCTAAAGCCAAGGCACAGAGACCAATGGCCATTTGGGAAGTTTTCCTCGGAAAAAAAAAACTATTTCATTTTAAAATAACCCTCAACCATATGTTGGATATTGGAGAACAAAATGAGTGAAAGGTTTCTGTTTGATCTTATCAAGTCAAATAAGGATTATGCCTTACTGAGTCAAGGCCTAGGATGATAGATAATATGTTAGTTTAGAGGACCTCTAAGAAAGTTTAGGAGGGCATTATACAAAACATAAACTTCAACGCCATGTGCAACAAGCGCAGCCCAGTAGTGTGGTCTGTTTTCAGTTTGATTTCTTAATCAGCTCACTTTTATTTAGCCTCATAACATTCAATCATGAATATAACTATGGGTCTGTAACTTATGGCTAATCTGTTGTTACATCTACACCTTGTTTGCTGTCGTTTCTGACCATCAGTTGACACAAACACACACACGCCAGAGTGTAATGGCATAAATAGCACCTTGTTGTCACCAGCTAAGGTAGGCTTCAAGCGTGATTGCAGTGAACAGCTAACGTACAAACAATTTCCAATCACTTCATTCAAATTCAACCAAATATCAAGCTAATCCCTTCATTCCCAGTCACTTCAGTCACGCATTCATTCACCGAGTTTCAGTAACGTCTCCCAGCTAAGATTAGAAAGATAAAATGTGAACATGGCCATCTCGTGTCAGGCATGGAGACCGCGGACTTTAAAGATGGTGCTTAACGTCACGTTATATATATATGTGTGTGTGTGACCAAAAATCATGGATCATCGATTATAAGTTATCTCAAGTCATCTTAAAGGTTCAGCTCACCGTTTTGCTGGCCGTGTGTCGCAAGTCCGTGTGGAGAATCCTTCAAGTTGTGTCTGTGGAGAACAGATGGTAGTATGGTCAGAGCCGTGGCTGTGCAGTTGACTGAAAATATTAGCTTGCCCACACGCTAACAATAGCTAGCTCACGGCATTAGCTTGCTTCCTCCGGCGAGTATAATTAGCCACCTACAGCACCTAGCCACCTAGCTAGCGTTAGCCCGCTAGCTAGCCTTTTCTTTTCAGTGTACGCTAGCAACACTACGTTAACAAAACACAGCGTTTATATTACAACTGGTTAGCCAACAAAGTAGCATATGTTTACAGCAAGGCGAGCCTTGTTTTAAACCTGTACTGGCACTGTCAGGTCTCAAAATAGGAGGTGCTAGCTGGTACGGTGAGCTAGCTTTCCGAATGACTTACCAATGCTAATATAATGGAGCTGCTAGCTTGAGTTGGTTCACTGCTACCCCGACTGTCAAAATAGCGCCGCGTGAGGGGAGAGCGGCATGAACGTTAACGGTGGATAGCAAGCGCTGAGGAGCAGGGCAGTCGGATCCGTCACAGGAATACAGCGAAATAACAACAAAAACGCCAAAGAATAAAAGGAGACAAATTAAAGAAAAAAGAAACAAAACGCTATTCCCCCTTCTCGGCTCCGGCTTGTATGTGTGTGTCAGCGTCACTTTTTTTTCCCCTCACCGACAGTTTACGTCAGCGGCGTACTTCACATTCGCAGGGAGACGTTCAGGATACAGTGAAGTTGGATTATCTAGCGTTGCTGGCCACAAAACACAAAACTGTCAACATTATTATTCTTTTATTTCAATTTCATATTTGAACATGTGTCATTAACATGACATTTTAGCTCCAGTTTTGACAGTACTCCTCTAAAGTTGGGAGGCAGTGAACGTTTATTGGCATTTAAAATGTTAAACCACTGCAAAATTTTGAAAAAGCACATTTTTCCACACACTATCTCCCCCATAGTAGCTCTAATAAATATAAAATATCAAAAATACAAACTTTATATCAACATTACCAGCATAAAACTGAGTCATAATGACATTTAACCTTATTTTCAATCTTCCTTACGTTCATAATTAAGTGGTTGTTGACTGAAATACAGTTTTTCATTAACTTTACAGTACACTTGTTTTTTTAAAACATCATTCAAAGGTACCAATACATAACCTAAGTAAAGTTCATTGTAGTACTAAAAGTTCCCCACATGTGGGCAGGCAAGTACTTCTATGCCACCATAAGATCAAGACGCTTAACCTCCTATTTAACCCTTAGGCAAAAGTATATGTGTTACTGGTATAACTCGTATGTTTTAATGATATAACTCTACAGTTCGGTACAAGCTCTGAAAATAACTTGATAGTCAATATAGTTTGTCTTATATGTCTCCATGTGGAAGGTTACACATGAAAAAATGGCCTATTTTATGACAAAATTTGTTGTGATAGGGCACCTTTAAACACATTATTACACATAATGTGTTAAACAGCTTTTAAATGATTTTAAAAAGTCATTTCTTCTGGATAGATGTAGGGCCTCCTACTCAGGTTTGTGAAATGGTAGTCTTTAACTTAATAGCAACCTGTTACATTCAGCATGTTCGTCTATATTGTGATTATCCACACCACAGAAGTAATAATGATAATTTCAGTAGCTTTATTGACACTAACTTCTTACAAACTCACTAGAACACTTTATGACATTATGGACATTATTATAGGTATAATATGGGACACCGTGCCAGCATGTGTGCTGTAGACCTATAAGTATCAAGGGTAACCACACCATTTCAGCAGATTCACAGTGCAAAATGCCGCATTAAAGCTCATAGGTGTAGGTCTGGGACCAGGGAACACAGTAACAACATCAAAGTAGTGGATGAATTTATTTTTGAGAAAAAAAAGACATTTACACTATAAATTGATGCAAAAAAAGCACAAATTGACCTAAAATTTTGATGCTCAGAATTTCCGTGTGTGTTTTGTGTTGTGTGTGTAAGAGCAGAAAATGTTGACGCTCAAACTTTTCTGGCAGAGGTCCCTAAAGTCCCCCTATTTCATCTGTGGCCCCCCTAATGTTGCAAGGAAACCTACACCCTTGTTAAGGCCCATAAATTGATGCAGGAAATGCACAAATTGAGCTAAAATATATAAAAATGAACCAGAATACAGAACATTTTGATGTTCAAAATTGTACAGCGCAGGGCCCCAAACCCTCCTATTTTATATGTGGCCCCTTAGTGGTGTAAAGAAACCAACGCTCTTGTTATGGCCCATCCAAAGCTGTGCAATTTTGGTGAACTGGCCTATTCCAGATTTTATTATGCATAAAACGCTACGAAGAACCCAGCAGACAAGACTTGTACACGTATCTGTAGCTATGACACACTCTTACACACACGCTGAGGGGGGACTTTTCACAGTCTACTAACATTATGCCACTTTGAAGGCAACATGACGGAACGTGTTGGAGATACCGCACCGCAGTCTCCGCCTCGTTGCCTCGGGCGCTTTTGCACGTTTTGAACTACAATTCAATTGTTTGGTGTCTGTGTGGCTCGCGCACTTTGTAACTAGGTTAAAGGGCACTGAATTTCAACTTTGATCGGTAACAGTGTTGGTGGCTGGTTGCGTGTCCTACTCAGTTGCCCATGTCAGGACAGCGAGGCACATAAACTTCCTGTTGTGATAAATGTAGGTGACGACCTTATTATATACGGTTTATCCCAAAATGTGCCAAAAACCGACCACCCTTAACAAAACCTCTTTGTTCGTGCAACACAGCGAGTGAGTGACTCCTGTAGCAGGTGTGGCACTGACACAAGCTTTATTGATTGCGTGTGCCACTAGTCATCTCTGTCTTTGTGCAAGTGATCAGCAGCCTACGTGTTTGCGCATGTTTTGTATGTGTTGTGGGAGTGCGTGTGTTGTGTTGTGTGTGTGTTAAAGCAGCACACACACACACACACACACACACACACACACACACACACACACACACACACACGCACTGATGCTTTTCCAGTAATTTCCTCGGTGCCCCGATGCGCTCATTGGTGCGTCCCTCCAACGTGTCACCACTTTTGGTGGATTACCCCCAGATATCTTCACCATCGGGAGGGTGAAACTCCATTCCTTTCTCTCAGCTTCACGGTGTCCAGCTGTCAACAAGGACCTCTGACAATATTTGGAGAACTTGTCACTTCCAAAGAACAACTCAGGAAAAGGGATTTTAATAGTTTTATTTGTTCCTTTACGCACGCGTACCACAGAAGTTCATTTATTGACTTCAGGCTCCAGGATGACGCCGTCTTTTTTCGTCCCAGCGTTTCTGTTTTTGGCACCCGTGCTGCTGAAGGGTCTCTGGGTCAGTGGCTCCCCGGGCTGCCCGTCCTGTGGCTTGCCGGCGATGGAGAAAGACGCCGAGAAAAGGATGATGATAGAAATCGCCAAGCAGCAACTTTTGGACAAGCTGCACCTGAAAGAGAGACCAAACATCACTCAGACGGTGCCCCGGGCTGCGCTGCTCACAGCGCTGCGCAAACTGCACTCGGGGCGCGTCAGACAGGATGGTAGTCTTGAACTAGAAAACACTATACCTACCAAAGATCAAGGCTATGAAATAGTGAGCTTTGCAGATATAAGTAAGTTTGGTATTTACATTTTACACTGTGAATCTGTCTTTTCCTTGCATGGCTTTAAACACCACATGAGCACAAGCTGTCTGCGCTGCATGCCCGTGCGTAAAATGGACACAAATTAGGTCAGGGATTCCGTGTGCCTTGTTAACTACTTTAGGATGATGTACTGTTCCATAAAATGTAAAAGCCTAGGTTAACAGTATGTGTCACTGCCTTTAGATTTAATCATAAGTGTCTGCAGGGCTTCTTGTGAGGTTACATTAAGTGTCAACCATAACATAGTGATGAATGTAAATGGGTGAAAGTAGGTTGACTTGTCCTTTATTCTTACATGAATCTGCAGCTTTACTTTACAAGCATCTCTTAAAATGATCTTTGTTTGTGTAACACAGTTGACTCTTAAATTTTACAGAATATTAACAGTCTGTGTTTTTCTTAAAATGTCATTGATCCATAGATGACACAGAGAGTGGCGATGCAGCCAGTCTTACCTTCCAGTTTCTGCAGGAGCGTGGCCAGAGTATCCAGGTGCTCCAGTCTTCTCTGTGGATCTACGCCCGCTCCTCTGAGAACCCTAATCGAGACTCCCGCCTCTCTGCCCGGGTTTTCCTCTCTGCGGAAGGAGGGGTGTCAGGCTCTAACCGCACCCTGGTGATGGAAAAGATGCTGGAGGTCCAGCAGAGTAACTGGCACACCTTCCCCATCACCCGCACCCTGCAGGCCTTCCTGGATGGGGGCCAGCGCCGGCTGCATCTGGAGGTCAGCTGCGATGAGGATGGGAAGAACCTGTGCTCTATAGACACCTCTGCCGACACCCCCAACCAGCCCTTCCTGGTAGCCCAGGTGCGTCTCCGTGATGACCACTCCAAACACTCACTCAGGAAGCGCTCGTTGCGTTGTGGTGACGACGTGAGCGTTTGCTGCAAGAGAGACTTCTACATCAAGTTCAAGGATATCCAGTGGCACGACTGGATCATTGCACCTGAGGGCTACCACATGAACTACTGCATGGGTCAGTGCCCGCAACATCTGTCAGGCTCCCCGGGCATTGCATCCTCGTTCCATGCCACTGTCTTCAGCCAGCTGAAAGTCAACGGCATCAACACGGCTGCATCTTCATGTTGTGTTCCCACCGAGCGCCAGCCGCTCTCCATGGTGTACTTCAACTCCCAGCACAGCATCGTCAAAACGGACGTCCCTGATATGATAGTGGAGTCCTGTGGATGTACATAAAGAACAGAGTATGAGAGACATTAGTGTAGTTAAAACAGATTTGTTTTAACACAACAGAGTTACGTGTGTATGTAGACAGACAGTAAGATAACACACACGAACAGAGGAGATGGAAATGAAAGTATATTCCATGTCTAGTTTGGGACAACTTACTTTAAATATGTTGTTACTTGCACTTACTTTTTTTTTTTTTCCAATTGGATTAAAATTTTTAACGAGTTTGCTTTGTCCCAAATTAGACATACAGATGTGTTGAAATAGACACATTATTTAGCAGTTTACACACAAAAACTATGACTATAATGTCAGTTTTAAAATTAAGATTACACTAGGAAAATAATAGGCACAAAGACAAAGAGATTTTTTTGTGTTATACTTTCAGAAATCACAGTGTTTGTCACACAATATGTTTTTATTGAATTTTAAAGTTTTTCTGCTTATAAAAAGTACGAGAGAAAACTTTGAGTGCCAACTGAGTGAAATGTAAATGTCTAAATGAGATTTTAGCCTGAATGCAGACACATTTTTTTATCCATATGTCAGAAGCGTTAATTAAACCGAGGATTTAAACAAAGCTACTTTAACATATGGCCGATAAGAAAGGTGTGATATTCATGTAAAGCATTTATAGTGGTGACATGTAGATCAGGCCAGGGCTAAATGAAGTCCCGAAACTGACACACAAAGAGATTAACATGAAGCCTTCACTGTAGTGTACATTGTAATTCACGCCCAATGCCGTCTTTATTTTTTCTTCATTTTAGTGTTATGTTGTTGGTTATTTATTTTGTATTTTATGATTGCTGCTGGAATTCAGCCCAATGTAAAATGTTTTGCAGATCTCAGGAAATTGGGAGCAGAACTCACCAGTCCTCTGGCTCTTTGAAACATTCACTACAGTATTTTTTTCATGTGATAGTCACAGTGTCCACATGCAATATACTGCATATACTCTTAATAGTTTATTTTAAAGAAGTGTTATATTTCCATGGCTTATCTGCACCTTTTCTCAGCCAAACTAAATGCTGCAATTTCAGGCTTTTAAATCAATGGAAGATATTCTTGATTTAAAGTTTGCCTTCTTCATTAACTGATGATGACAAAATGAAAGTTGCTTGCTGAATATCAAGTGTTATTACTGACTTGTGCAGTCTAGTTATGTGGACCTGTGACAAAATGTCCATATGGATTTTATTTGTGTTCATGTTAGTCGTGCTGGGAGGCAGTTTTAATGACTGAACTGAAATGGTTTAAACTGGTACAAAATGTCCTGAGATCACAGCACAGCCGATGCTGCATGTAGGCTGAAATATGTTTGATCAGCATCTCCACTGTATTATTTACACAAGACGGCTAATCGGTTGGGTAACTCTGTCTCTGACAGCATATGAACCTAAGGTCATTTCTCAGCAGCGTGAGCAAACATTTAGCAATTACTTCGGTGTCAGGTAATGTGAAGGTCTGTGAGGCAGGTGGGTCAATGAGCATGTGGTGTTGCACGTTGGCATTTATAGCTCTCAAAGTCTAAAGTTTTCTAGGATGAGGTAAAATTAGACGCTTTCCAGCAATAAGGCGATGTGGTAATCAGTTTTATGGACTTGATTAAAAACACCTTCCACGTTTACTAATAGCATAAATCACAGTCCTATAATTGATAGGTCTAATTTAGATTTGAGTACGTCCATATCAGTGTTGGGAAAGTTTTTGAAACGTAAGAGGTTACAGGTTACCATGATAAAGGTGTAATAAGTAACAAATGTAATGACTTCATCAAAGTAATGTCACTTTATTACTTTTGATAACTTTTCTAACAATGTTTTAAACTTGGCAATGAGGACGAAAACTAATTACACTTACATTTATGTTATTTTTTAATTACATGTAGCTAGTTACTTCCCAACAATGTCCATGAGTACATTTTAAAATGCCAACATTTACAATACCTAAAGTGTGATGGCCACCATTGACCCACAATGCAACACATAACTGAAATGGAGGATCTACTAACAGATGGGAAAACAAAGAAGCAAAGTTATAAATTCTTTGAAAATTACATCATTTTTTGTAAAACTCTAACATTTGAAATTGGCAAAGACTCAATGTTTCAAACATTTGTCATCACATGCCTTGTGTCATTTCATATTACATGGTACAATACTTGTGTACAAACTATGCTGCTTGTACTAAATGCATCTGTAGTGTAGATTTGAGACAGGCCTTGTTTGCTTCTCGCCTATGTTTACACCAAGTGGTGTAAAAGCCAAAGATATTTTCTCTCTCTGGATGTTTCATGGGTTTGTCCTTACTGTGTTGTATTGATTTTCAGGCAATAATTTGGGGCACTTTACCCAAACATTTTAACAAGATTTTTTATGACACCTGTGTAAAACAATTTAACTTTATTGTGTATTATTTTATCTTGTAAGCACCCCCTGTCCCAGGACTCACTGTGACACTGAGGTGCCATCATAATGTAACTTATTAAGCACTTTATCACCCTACTGTATTTTTAGAGTAAATTTTGCTTGAAGGGTCTACTTAAAACTCAGGTGGGTACTACCTAGGAAATGTAGATATAGTAGGCCTGCGGAAAGCAAATGTCAATCAGCTTATTTTCTTAAGCACTAGTTGTGTTTAAATGTGTTGTATTACATGTGTTTGCAGAGCACAAAGATTTCTGTATACTGTAACTGGTCGACACGGAGCCAGGATTTGAATTTTGTGTCAATTTAAAGTTGTAATTATTGTCTTTATTTTTATATCATGCTATATTTTATGCATAATGAATGATTTGTAATAGCAATTCAATGAAAAAAAATGTTTGTCACAATGTGCTGAAATGATATGATTACAGTTAAAGTATATTTTTAATAAATAAAAAAAATATTTTAAATTAACCTGGTTATTTCTGGCGTTTTTTCATATGAGTGTACCTCTTCTCTTTGCCACAATGACCACACACTGTGCCGCAGAACAGAGAGAATAATGATCACTATAAAAATATATACAACTGGAACATAACAGAGAAAAAAGTACCTGTAAACACAAATAGGTCTCTTTAAAAATCTTTTGACAGACACTTCATTTTGCTTTAACAATGAGGACATGTTTTGATTTAGAAAATAACACCCCCCTCAGCGCTACACAAGCTTTCCACAAGCTGTATGATTACACATTTTACCACCAAATCCAAAAGACAAAACATGAAGTCAGTCTTCTTAAAGCATATTTCCAGTTTTAGCTAACATGAGAAACACGTTACCTGCCCTGTAATCACACTGGCACTGTCTGTAAGGCAAAGGTCGTGTTTGCTCATACAAATAGTGGAAGTGGCATTATGGACTGTCTGTGTTTGGTGTGTCAATAGTTGTCACATTCCCTTGGCATGTTGTCATTGTCACATCATGCATTTACATCTGGGACTGATCACAATATAAATCTCACACAACAGTATAGATGCAAACAATCGGTTCTGCAAAGAAAACAGAGAAGTATGTTTGATTTGGGAAAGTTTATAAACTGTAAAGAATGTGACAATACATTAATATGGTGAAACATGACTGTGCACTGACATGTAAGACATGGAACGGTGGTTTGGGTATATGTATGCGCTCAAGTTTGTATGTTTTAAAACCTGTCCTTAAAGATCAAGATTGAAGATTTAGTTTGTTGTCATTTTCTTTGTACGTACAAACATTAAAAAACTGCTGCTCCTTCCAGCCCACCGCAGTGCAGCTAGAAAGGAGAAGCATATTCGATCCCTAGAGAGGCCTTTGCAAACGGCAGTCAGGCCGCCAATATCATTTGCCAAGATCCCTTGAACTTCAAAACAGTAGGTGAAAACATAATGTCCTTTCCTGCCAAAGTTTGCCAACGCCCCTTCTACAGCCAACAGCGATGCTGATGTTTCACCATCCAAAATGGACTATAATCAGATCAATTTGATTATACAAGTTGCTCATACATATTCCCGTCAAGGTCGCTGGTGGTCTAATGTGTCAGATTCATCAGTTATAACTCAACAGTTACGTAACAAAAACGTGTTTGGTTCAACGTGACTATTCCTTCTTTGTACATGCTTTCATAAAAGACTCTGGGATAGGTCTGTTGGTGTGAGTCACTGGTACATGGACTCAGTCATGGCATACCAACCTCGATTTTCTTACCTTTTAACTTACACCTATATGCAACACTATCCTAATCTACTCTCACCAAGCAACACATAAAATCAGAAGATGTTTCTTTGTGTTGACAAGTGTCGGGGACAGAAGGGCTCAATATACTGCACATATATCATTTAAACAGTCTTCAACAGATGTGATTTTAGGCGATGTAATGGGGGGAACATAAGAAGCTCAGGGTCTGGGGGTTCTCCATCAAAACATTTTGAGCATCTTCAATTCATTTCCTACATGCTGAATTTTCATGCACTAATGTATAAGTAAGTAATTAATTATATAAAATGTATTTATATAGCGCTTTTCGCAGACATAGGTCACAAAGTGCTTCACAAGGGCAATATACAACAAGAGGGAAATCATAAAGACAACATGGAAAGTGCACAACTAGCAAAACTATTTGCACACACACGAGTAAAAGAAGAATTCACAGTACACAATAATAATACATCAAATTTGAAAAAAATACAGCTCTCACGCATACAAGTTCTCCAACTGCCTGCCTAAACCGATGTGTCTTAAGCTTGTTTTTTAAAGAAACCACATAGTGATAGTGTAAGACAGGTTTCTCTCTCGTGTCTTACCTAAAACCTTACTAGTTACTGAATTAAAGATCAAAGAGCTGCGGGTGAAGTAAGAATACGGGGGACAGCTTATCTGGGTAACTTGATCGACTTCAATGTCCGAAAAAGAATGTAGGACAGCTGAACATCGACATCAATAGTGGCATCGCACACACACATATATATATGTATATATGTATATATATATGTGTGTGTGTATGTATACACATATATATATATATATATATATTATATATCAATCCGCTAGACTTAATTATAACTCTCATTACTTGCACGTACAAT
>JAPZEB010000012.1:13385396-13400726 GCA_029783705.1 Chaetodon striatus
CAAAAGCATTGCCTCTATACTGAAATAATGACCTGGTTACTCAAGATAATCCACAGACTTTGTTGTGAGCAGTTTCACGTAGGAACTATTTTCTAGCAGCAGATGCACGCCTCCTTCAGTGCGGTGATACGGTTGGCAGGTTTAAAAGAAAATAGTTCCTACCTGCAACTGTTCACAACAAGGTCTGTGGATTATCTTGAGTAACCAGGTCATGATTTATGTAAAGAGACATTGATGTTGAGTTTTTGAAATGTACTTTTTTAGTGTTTTGAGCACCACAAGCCGAGTGCCATCTAGTACCATGTGAAGGAAGGCAGCCAGTATCTCCAAAACTCAGCACCTCACACCAAAACCATCTAGATAAATAAACAACACCACAGGTAAGAGAAAATATATGTGTTTTTGATTTTGGGGTGAACTGTCCCTTTAAGACCCTGGGAGTCCTGGACCCCAGAGATTTAGCCCACAGCGTCCTACAAGACTGAGTCTATACACATTAAAGTGACAGTGTGACCTCAGATGTTTCATATTTTGTCATTAACTGCTACATGTGAGTAATATTATTTATTTATTTACATCCCTGGCTGTTTAATTTCTACATATGTTGCATGACTGTATGTTCTCTATATAAAAGGGGAATAAAATGCTGTGGACCTGTGGCTCTAGTCCTGGTCCTGAGCTGCAGACTCGACTCCAGTCCAGGTTTTGTGGTGGATTTTACTGGCAAGGCGCAGCAATCTGCAGCATCCCCACACGTAGCCAGCCACACACGCTGTCCGAGAAGCTGCTATGAAGTTACACTATTAAAGTAAACAAAAACATTTATAGATAGATTATCCCAATTACTAGATAGGAGCGCACTTTATATAGACACAGCCATGTCCATACAAGTATTTAATAAACACATGCATGCTGTAATGTCTTTATATAACTTGACTATATCGCTATAAATGTTTTTGTGTTTACTCACAATGAGAAAAGGCGCAGGAGTGAACACATATCAGCCTGGGTGGATAATCTGTGGTGCATGTTAACTTTGAGGGGAAAACTGAGGCAGCATGGTCCTTTTTTAAGAAAAACAAAAAGTGAACTTCCTGTTTCGGGGTGGTCCACAGACTGTGGAGAAATGGAGGGAGGGAGGTAGGAGGAGAAGGGGGTGCGCATTCCCGCATTGGCTGTGCAGCCAACTCCAGGGCGCTTTGAGGGACTCCATAGCCCGAACATGGGGTTCAATTTTGTCACCGTTTGCGTAAAGTGACTCTGAAGTGAAAACGCGATGGAAAAGCACTTCTGAAAACAGGATAAAGAGTCGGTTTCTGTGAAGAATCCAGTCATCTCCATCCGAGCGCGTCTGTGCCAGAAAGTCGAGAGAAAAGGAGAGGAGAAGGGAGGCTTTACTGGAAACTCAGACTTTCGCAGTCCTTGGACACTCCGAGCTCTTCCAAGGACTCTGGGATTCAAGTCAAAAAGTTTCATGCTGAATGTTCCTGCATTAACCTGAGGTGAGTGATGAGGATTCGTTTTCGCTTTTCAAATCACGGGCGACCACTGATAAAAGGTTAATTACGAGTTTATCTGTGGTTGGAGAGTTGTGTTTAATTATTCGGCACCATTATAATCACTGTCTTACTGTCTGAAGTTGGAAAAACTTGTGTTATCAGCGGAGGTTTAAGAAGTCCTCTTTTGGATTTATCTCTCCAGGTGATTGTGCGTGACTTTTACGCATTGGAAGCATCTATTTAAATTCATTAGGCTGGTCTACACCTCCTGTACACTCCAGATTTCAGTGATTGAGTTGCATAATATTTCTACTGACCGACTAAAGTGTGTATTGCCTCACGCCGGTTTTTGTGGATTCATTCCTCCTCATGCAAAGTAGCGCTGAGCCTGTCTTTCCTATCCATCTGTTGAGATGTGAAAGCACTGCTGCCAGGAACGAGTTAAGACATCAGTAAATGTACATTTTCCTGCCTTCGTGTACGTTTATCTCTCAGGGGAAAGTGCTTATTTTAGAGGTCTGACTACAAGCCCAGTTTAAAAAATCATCTGGCACAGCCGAGGGTCGCAGGGCCACCCGAGAACAGCTGTTTCTTGTAACCTGAAATACTTGAGGTGCCAATATCTTTTCCAAATGTGAGTTTCTGTTAGGACACCCACAAAACACCATCACTGAGCGCTGTGTGAGGCTGCAGGAGGAAGAAAGCTCCTCCAACTGCCCCATCAGCCTGTGAAATAATGCGCCAAATGAATGTTTTGCAGCATTTTTGTCCGTTCTTGAGGCTGAAATAAACACGCACTGAAGCCTCCTATAATCCATCTCTAATCTGAGATAGATTATTGAATCTAATCTAATTATATCTCTATAAGAGATGACTCTAGCTGCTAATGTGGGAAGATTAGGCTGCTGGTCTTCATGTAGTGGCCCTGCACTGAAGAGCGTCAACACTGGACTCAATAGAAGAGCCAAACACTTATTTATTCCACAGTGACAGTGAGAAGTGCTGAGCACACAAACTCACAACCTCCCTAAACAGTATTTGCACAGACACACTCACATACACAGAGAGAGTGCATTTGTAAGTCACAAAGGGTCTTTAGTAGATCTACCAAAACATAAGAGGGGAAGACGGTGATTTATTTGGGATGTTTTTAAGTGAAATGGTGGATTATGTGTCAAATAATTGTTTTATTATTTATATTTTTAATTGATTATACTGGACAGGAGGTAAAAAAAACAGTGTGCTCAGAGGTTGTAACTGCTTTGTGTGAGGTGGAAATTAAGTGTATAAACACCACAGACATTTTGTTTGATTACAGGAAAACAGAAAATATGATCAAGTATGGCGTTTTTTAGCCGAAAGGCACTCGGGCCCTTCTCAAGGTTGAGACGGGGGAGAGTTTTCGAGGGAGGAAAGTGCACTTGTCCTTTGGCCACGTGTGAAAAGCTCTGCAGGGGAGCTTCCTCACCCTCCCTGGTCTTTATCAAGTGTGTTAAGGCCAAAAGGCTCCTTAATGGGAATGCTCTTAAACAAATAGACCATACAGGAAGCAACTGTCCTCCTGTCCAGTCACAGGAGAGGACTGATGTGGTTTATCAGAGCGCTGATAAGTCTCTATCAGGCTGAATACAATTGAATTTAGTGGCGTGAATTCCTTCTCCCATTAGGCCAGTAGAAATAAGCGTTCCCTTGGCTCCTTAAAAAGCCTTGAAATAAAAACAAGGAAATTAAGGTCACAAAGTGTCTTAAAATGTATCATCAGTTAGCTGCAGGCATTAAATTTGCAGTGTTTAAAGCTGATGGGAAAGTTGTCCTGCACAGTAGCCTACTGTAAAACGTTCAATAGCGTCTATTTGTTTGATTAAGTTAGTATGGTACAACAGATGTGTTTCCAATTACCTCTTTATACATTCCTTTTTTAAATTGTGCATCAAAAAACTTGAGTGGAAACACCTAAAAATTTGATAAAATCTCAAAATATCACAAAAAAGTTGTCACCCTTGGTGGAGGTGGAGTAGTTGGTGTTTTAATAAAAGTTAAACTGAGACAATGGCAATGGAAGCAGATTCATTGAATAAATGACAATGTGCAGCTGTGATACCGTCATCCAGGCAGCTGCAGGTTCTCTTGGTCGTCTCTGGAGGCTTTTAACACGCTTATGTCAGCACACAGAGCTGTTACCAGAACTTTTCCAAGAGCACATTGTTATTATACACAAATTGTTTTCCTTCGTTTGAGGTTTGACTGGCACTCTTCTTCTGCAGCGGTGTAATGGCACCTGACTGGAGAATTAGCACCACCTACTGCTGATCTCTATGAACCAACTCCCATTATTCACGTAACAGTAGTGGATGGAAAAGCATGTAAATTCACATTGTCTTTTGCCAGCTTTCTAAAAATTTCTACCACATTTGGATGGAAACCAAACTAATGAGACTCCGCCATTATCACAAATTTGACATTAATTTATGTTACATTAGCTGGCCACAGATGCTGGTGTCTGGCTGCGTGTCATCTTTTCATTATTGGCAGTAATGGTTGCTGGCTAACAAGCTAGAGATGCTAACATGTAGGTCTAATGACAAATGGTTGGAGTGTGTTTACTTTCAGAGGTGGCTGGCACAAGCAGATGCAAGGTGTAATTCAGACTTTCATGTTTGTGCTGTTTACTCTCTTAACTTTTCAGCTTGGGACAGGCTCTTCTGAGGACTTTTATTATTAAGTTATTAGTATGCTTGATTGGTTCTCTAGTTGTTTAACTGTATGCAAAGACGTAGGTTTGATTTTTATGTTGCGGTGGGACACAAGTGAGACAGGATTTGGGGTCTTCTGCCTGAACTTTTTCTGTGTTCAACACTCAATTTCCTTCAGTCTGGTGATTTTTTCTGCATCAGTGTGTGGAGGAAATGTCTTAAATTTGTCTAAATAAAAGACCTTTGCTACCTAAATGTTTTTTTTTTGAGGGGGACGCCCTCCTTGAAATCTACGTCTATGGTCGTTTGAATGGAAAAGACTTGACAGTATTCTCAGCACTGAACAAAAGACAGAAAAACTTAAGTTTGTTTTTCTCGAGTTGGACTCAATAAATTGTCTCTTTTCCATCAAAGAAACTGTTTCAAAAATCTTTTGGGACTTTAATCATAATTTATAAGGTCTTAAAAAGAATTGACTTTAAAACTAGGTGCAAGGACCTTGATAAACAAAGGTAGCAAAGGATTTTAAAGTTGATTGTAAATCGATTGTTGTTAAATCTGTACACTTAAGCGACATGCAAAGCAGAGGTAATCTGAGAGATGACAGTTGGTCATTAGGAGACGCATGATCTGATATATACATGGACTCTTTGTGTCTCTCTCTCTCTCTGGCATCAATGATGTGGACCATGTTTAATTCCTGTGTACTGGCCGCCAGTTACGTGACACACTGGTACCCAGAGGCAGGCAGCAACAAGTGGTGTGTTTTTGTCCAGATTCCATTTTGGTCCGCTCAGCAAGAAACATGCGTCACGTGATGCCCTGCAACCCCCCCTCCCTCACCAATCCTCCTCCCCAACACCCTCCTCCCACCTTCCAGTGAGAGGGAGGTGAGGGGGGAGGAGGGAGAGAGGAGAGGGGGGGGAGAAAGACCACCCTCACTGGGATCACAGCCCCTCAATCAGACCCTTTCACACCCTGTGAACCTGAAACAATCAGGGTTTAATAGCAGCTGTCTGTCTGTGCCGGCCCTGGCTAAAACCATGTAGGCTCACAGCGCGGAGCCGATCGGCTTCGGCCCGCTGAGAGAACAGAGTAGACAGGCCTGGGGATGCTCCAAAGGACACATAAGCAAAGACACAATCAAACACTCCTTTTCTCTCTTTATCCCCCTGCTACTCTTTTCTCTCCTCATCTTCTAGTTTTCCTCCCATACTTCACGAAGAGACAGTCCGCTCCCTCAGATCACTGGTGTCAGGGTCTGGTATTTGAAGGTTATTTTGGTTCATCGGACCGAGTTTGTGTCGTTTTCAAACCACTGCGAGGCTTTGTTCACGTTGTGTGTCGTCATTCATGGACGTTGTTCATTGAGACCAGAGTGAATTGATTTTGTGGTTTGTTGTTTTGGTTATCATTGAGCCAAACTTTATCCCATAGGGGCTGTCTGAACATCACAACAAGAAATCACAATAATTGTGTATGCCAGTAATCTCTATTCACTGAAAATAGTTGCTCAAGGTAGGATTGCACTAACGGTATCACTGAAAACACCTCCTCCTAGAAATACAACATTGAACACATCAAATGATGCTGAAATGAGGATGAATGACACCAGAGGGCAAAGGCGTTAAACACTTTAAACAGCTCGACTCACATTAGCCAAAGGGCACACACATAATAGAAAGGGGAAATGTTGCAGTCATGGGAAATATTCAGAAAATCATTGTTCATGGTCACTTAGAGCTTTCCCACCCATTAGAAGGCATATCAGACAAATTGATCTGCAGAGACAACCAGTTCAAAGCAGTAGAAAAATGAGAGGTTGGCTGAGTTAGATGCAATTATTTTAGTGAATGGATGATGGGAAGTGTCGACGGGACATTCCCTGCTAATGGTGGCTGTTCTGGAAAATAAGGATCCCATAACTTTCCAATATTGTCTGGCAATTTATCGAATAAACAATAAATCAGTCTAAAAATAGTTAAGAGATTCATCAGTGATGGAAATAAGTCTCCAAGTGCTTCATTTAGTTTTAATCTCACTGCGTGAAGAGGCTCATCAGCTGAGAGTTGGCATCAATCAGGACATCCCATAAAACAATCGTACTGCCAGAGGGAACATTAATGTTGGATGACTCTGCTAAAAATCCTGGATAACGTTCAATGACAACTACAGCAGGGTTAAGGTTAGCAAAAGATCATGGGTATGGCAAATAAACTGTGGTTTAGGTTTGGTGAGGGTTATGCAACTAAAACACTTGGTTAAGGTTCGGAAAAAATGCTGGTTGTGGTTTTTAAAAAGCGTGAGTGAAAGAGGACGTGAACTCTGGTGTTGTATATGAAGGTTAGAAAGTCCCATCCACCACCCAAACCTCAACCCTGTCTTCCAAGAAATTATGTTTATAAATCAACATTGACACTTAATATATCTACCAATTGTTCACTGACAATAATTTCATTTGCCTAAAATATACAGTACAGGCATGCAGTACAATATCAACTCATAATTAAACTTTTTTTTTTTAAATTTATTTTTTATTTTATTTAACTGTACAGGTGGACTGTGCAAGCAGCTTGTTATGACTCGTAGTTGTGTTTATTCGAAAGTGGCACCCTCTAGTGGCTGTAGCAATTATTACAGGAGCGGAGGAGGGAGTGATGTGACGTAGTAAAAAGCCAAAAGTCCACGTAATGTGGTACAAACACTGAAGATGCCCCAAAAGAGTAGAAGGGACGGGTCAAACAAATACAAAACTTTCACCTAGGGGACCGCTGCTCCTGCCTGAAGTCAAAGTTGACTTCTGTTAATAACAGCGTAGCCTACTATGCTAGTATGTGTAGCATCAAACACTAGTGCAGTATGTCCTGTGACCTATGTTGCGTTATGCTACTGATAAATGTACTTGTTTAATGCCAAACCATGATGTCTCTCCTAAACCGCACCACATACTTTGCTGCCTAAACCTAACCAGGTGATTCTGGAGTGGAACTGCAACCATTTCATGACGTTAAGGACATGTTTCATGATGTGTTTCAAACTGGGACAATTAGGACGGCAATATATGTCGTTTTGGGGCTGGTCATATAAGTCATTTTGGAAGTCAGTAAAAATCGACCTTTCCTGTTGTTTAGGTATAAGAGAGGGGTCCTAACCCTTTGTTCAGGGACAGATCGTGGCCTTGGATTTATACAGAAAAAACAACATGAAGCATTTGTAAATATCAAACCAAAACCACGGTCTTTCCTCAACCTCAACTAACAAACTTTTGTTTGACGTGAAATCCAGGCTACTACCCTCAAACAGCGCCCTACAAATTCAAAGCATTGCCACAGAACATAATGCAAGCAGCAAATGCGTTTTCTCCAAAGATGTTTATGGCAAATTGGTCGTGTACAGACGTATTTTGATGGAGACAGCGTTGCTGGTCTCCACTCCTTTACTCTCCTCTCCGGTACATAACCCCCTACTTTCTGCATTGGCAGTAAGTGTTGCCATAGTATGAATGTAATTCCCATTGGAGCTGCAATGATTAATCAGGTAGTTGTCATCTGTTTAATAAATTGCCAACTAATTTGATAAACAGATTAATCACTTTGAGTTATTATTTTTACGAAGGAAAAAGTTAAAATTCTGTGATTCAAGCTTCTTAAATGTGAATACTTTCTGGTTTCTTTACTCCTCTATAGCCGTTTAGTCACATGAACTCCAGACAATGTCCAAAGAATCAGGTACAGAGTTTTCCCCTTTCCACACAACGGGAGATTGTGTGCAGGAGGCGGGACATGATGCAGATGACTCCGCAGTCCCATAGCCGGTTCGTACTTTGGTCACAACATCCCTTGCCGTTCCTTAGATTTGTCTGACTATTTCGGCATCAGCGCTTACCAACAGAAGTTCCCAAATCTTGTCATCTGTCTAGTTAGACACTTGTTGTTGTCATCTTGTTGAATGACCCCTCTCCTTCACCCTGTTTTCTTCTGGTTCTGTGCAAGCCTCATGACATCATTAACATGCCTGCTAGCTTGCTGTGAATTCTCCTAACAATCACCTGCTTAATTCACACATGGGCTCAATCAGACATTACATGGATTTAGAACTAGGGAGCTGGCAGGGTAACGTCAGTTTAACATTTAATGTCCAATCCTACTGATTCGGACATCTGCGTTTCACATACAGCATACAGGTACTGTTTACATCATTTCAGGTTTGCAGTGCATGAGTGAAAGGGGTTTAAGGCAGTAAACTGAATGTCTTTGGGTTGTGGACAAATCGAGACATTTGAGGTAATCTTGGGCTTTTTCTGACATTTTATAGACCAAACAACGAATTAATTAATTTAGAAAATATTTAAAAATTTAATCAATGATAAAAATTATTGTTAGTTGCAGCCCTAATTCCTGTAGGACACCAGGCTGCAAATGAAGGTTCACAGTTGGGAGCACAAAAACCAATGAAACAATGGAGGGCCACCCCAACATGTTCCTGCTGATGTCCTGATCCTAAAAAAAAACTCGTCTTGGACTGACGAACCAGTCGTCCTGGTCCCTAATGTGAGTATACTCTGGCTTAACCCACCGCTTTAAGGCCTTAACACTACAGGTGAAAGGTCAGGTCACATGTGCAGCACTGAGAATGATGCTGTTTGTATTGTACAGTAAATGCAGTGCTCCCCTGAGGAAATATGTGTGTGTGTGTGTGTGTTTGTGATATAGATTTAAGCATCGCTGCTGACAGTAAAAGGCGGAGTCGTTCCTCTCCCCACCGTCCCTCCTCTGTCTTTGAATGAGGGTGGCGGTTTGTGATAAATTTGTGTGTGTGCGTGCACATGTGTGTAAAAGCAGTTAGGCATGCTGACTTAACTATCATCTCATGTGGTTGATATTAGAAATCAAACTAGTGCTAATAGGATCCAGGTGAGATTGTGAATTGCTCTCATATGCACCAGCAGCCCACACGGGTACTTAGTCATTTCTCCGTGTTACTTTAGCTCGGTTTGTAACAATGGGTGTGTGTGGTTGGTTTTCTTTGAGAGTCGGTGGTCGGCTGTGGATGACAAAGGCGAAACATTAGCAGGAGCCGACAGAGGAAAAAATATGTGATGTTTTTCCAGTTGTTTGATAAAAGTGAATCAAACTGCTGTAGGTAGGATTAAACTGTGAGTGATAACTGGATGAGTTTGTTGTTTACAGGTGTGTGTAGAGTGTGTATAGTCTTGCAAGATTTTGTACCTGTGTGTGTGAGTTGCTTTAGCCACATGTGTTTCAATGTGTGTGTTCTCAGCCGCTGATGACTCACGGCGCACTGTCCTGTCGGCAGGCAGAAAGAAGAAGAGGGGGCGGTGTTTGTTATTTCACCAGGTTGCCATAGCCACGGTGCATTAGGGTGCTGCCATCATCAGTGTAATTACAACGCAAGTGTCTGACAGTCGCCCTCCTCACTGCCTGCGTCTCTCTGACGTCCACCAATAAGACCAGTGTTTCCCTTATGCTGCCGGATAGCCATGCAGGGTCATCCTGAGAGTTGCAGTGTGATATGAATACTTTTTAAAGCCTTTTAAGTTCAACACAACACGCCAGAACAAAAAACATCTGGGTGAAACGTTGCTCCAGATTACGAATGCTTTCTTTGTCTTTGTTCCCTCTCCAACTAAACTGCCATCCCTCATTTTAACTTTAAGTAGAGAGGTTACATTACTGCTCTGTAGCAGCTTGTATGTAAGTCACTAAATTTTCCAGTGCCGTTTTTATGTGATAAGCTATTACATTTTACTGCTGGAATAATTATTTCCGACTTCCCCGAAGCAAGAGGGAGAGATAGACAGGGGGAGACGCTTAGCTGAGAAAGAGTGCGGAGCCATATCTATGTTGCGTGTGTTTGTGATGAGCTCTCTGGACAACAACTCTGTTATCTGACGTGAGATAACATCAGGAGATCCTTGCCTTGGCAGATGTTCTCGGGCAACTCGCAATTCCACATACCACACACTCTCCTTAATGTACACAGCAAGTATCTATAGACATTAATCTATAAAGCATCGCAGATATTTGTGATCACTCATGTGGGGGTATGCAGCATGTTTCACGTTTAGATGTTAGACGTGCACAAAGATGCAGCTGCGCATGAGGGCTAATGTGTTTTACATGTCATTTAATTCAGTTTTACTTGACGCAGCACCAGTTGGCACCAGCCAGTGCTTTTCAGGGCTGAGTATCATTTATAATTTTATTAAATCAGTGGCAATACAATACCCGAGTGTCAGTCATTCAAAGCAGTATTCTTTCAGTAGCTTAGTTATGGAAATATAAACAGCCCTTAAACTTTTGTTTCACTTATAGGTCACTTATAGGTGTGTAGCATTTAGCAGCATGTGTCGGCAGAAATGATATATATAATATTCATAACTATGTTTTCATCAGTTTATTATCACCTGAAAATGAGAATCATTGTGTTTTTGTGACTGTAGAATGAGCCGTTTACATCTACACACAGAGCGGTTCCTCTTCAATGGAGTCCACCATGTTGTTTCTACAGTAGCCCAGAATGGACAAATCAAACACTGGCTCTAGATAGGGCTATACACA
This sequence comes from Chaetodon striatus, assembly GCA_029783705.1. NCBI lineage: Eukaryota > Metazoa > Chordata > Actinopteri > Chaetodontiformes > Chaetodontidae > Chaetodon > Chaetodon striatus. The sequence goes on from JAPZEB010000012.1 coordinate 13,396,170, forward strand.
TTTTTTCATCAGCCACCATCGTTTTCCTAAAATTGGCACAAGAGAGAAGTTTCAGTTCTGCAACCTCAACACTAGATGCCACTAAATCTAATGTTGTGTTCAAACCAAACGCAATCTGAATATTAGCGTTGCTTTACTTGCGCAAGTTTGAACGCTAGAATACTTTGTGTTGACTCATATCATACATGCGTGAAATCGCTGAATACATAAATGAACCTCCTCTGGTATGTCCTCGGTGTCATACATCCCTGTAGCATCTCAATGCTGATTGGCTATCGCAGCGTGAATTCGTCACTGAAGTTAAGACATTTTAACTTTCATGAATAAGCATATGATGCGAAATCACGCTACAATTCACACATTAGGCATCCATTGAGCTGCTCAGGGAGGGATTCACGTCTAAACGCATCTTTACATTGACTTTACACGTGATTCACTCGCGTGAATTGTTGTGACAACAAAACATGTCAGACTTTTAATTAAATACGAAAAGTGTTTAACTCACCAGCGTTAGAAATACAAAACTTTGCCTGAAGAAACCATAATTGGATTTAATTTATCAGGATCAGGAAATATCTAAGAACAAGTAAACAAGACTTAAAAGAAGCTTAATTATTTAACTTTAACTGTGGATATTTGACAATTTTTGATACTCTATGTTACGGAGACATTTCAGTCAAGTTTTACTACCTAGCTTTCACCGTTTTCCAAACAAAACTAGTGCATGTGCAGCTAAAAATAGGTAATAAACTAGGTTCAACATTATGAACGCACTGGAAAGCAGGTTAGCAAACAGCATAAAGCTCTACAGAGACCAGTGAAAATGTTAATGGTGGGTTACTCTTTTTTTAATATCCCTTGCTTATTTGATATCTCTTTCGAACTCCATGCCAATAATTTGAAGAGATGTTTGCACATCACTGCATTGCACAATAACGTTTTCATCACTGCCAATCAGAGCTGGAGCTGATCAATACCCATGAGTATTGCAGAGTCATTTGTCCTTGAAATGAGAGCTGATTGTAACTTTTTCCCACTAAAGACAAATGACAGATGAAGCTATCAGAGGATGTTGGTGTTTTTTTTTGTCCGGTGGAAAAGGGGCTTTAGTTTAGACTGTAAAGTGCTTGTAACCTATAATTGCTGAGTGGTGGGTTAATAGCTGTTCAGTGATTATGTAAAGATCTTGTGAAGGATAAATTGAGCAATCCCAATATTTCTAAGATAAAAAATATAAACTTTCCATGAGATCTGTGTAAAAAGCTCTTTCAGAAAGTGAGTAAAATGGAGTTCAGATACATTTGCCCTCTACAGAATCCACTTGTATATATTTTTAAGCAAAGTGAAGGACATCTCAATGTGTTCCAGGTTTATAGAGTTCCAAAAACTAAATTTTAAACAATGGATGACCCAAACCACATTCGCTTCGTACTGCATGTTCATGAGAAAAGAATAGTGTGGTCAGCCTCCTAAAACCACAAAAAAGATGAAGCTTCATTCTCTTTGTGTGTTTTCTTGTTACTTCTCGTCCAAATGTTTCCAGTTCTGTGTAAATCTCCCTCCTCGTTCCCATTCTTTCTTCTCCTCCTGCTCCTCCTCCTCCCCCTCTTCCTCCTCGGCCTCTTGCGTCTTTTTCTATTCCTGTTTCCCTGCTCTGTAAGTAAGTGACAGTTGTGAGAAGCTACAGTGGCTTGCTGATGCCACGTTAACCAGATCAGATGCCATAACAGGAAGTCGGTCCACATGCATGGACGTAGCACAGTGACACACGCACATGACTTACTACCGCTGCAAGCCAAATGCAGGCCGTGCCGTCACCGATACACTGACATGAATCTGCTGTGGGTCAAAGGTAACTGCTCCCTCAGTCAAACAGCCTCATATTTACTACAACAGATTTGACATGACATTCGGTCTGCGGAGCGCTTTGATCAGACTTCAGGCTCCGTGTGGAAAGTCGCAGACTCTCACTGATGACTCAGAGAAAACTCTGCACCTTCATTTTAATTCATAAGTAACATCTGTTGAGTGTTTTCGTAGCAGAAACGATGATAAATCCTCCGTCAAAGAGAAGCAAACGCGATCAATCTGAGCTCATTGAGGCTGAAGAGCTCCGCAGCACGTGATTTACAAAAGTGATGTGGTGTGCTTGTTTTTTGTTTGTTGTTTTTATTGTGATAGCCTAAACTAAAGTGACTGGATGTTTTCTTCTGTAGCATCAAATATTGTTTACAGTTATGCTCCCTGTGGTCCGGTGCCATAAAACGTAAATGGAAACTAGCGGTCTAACTTTGTGTTGAAGCTGTAACAGAGAAAATAATTCCCTTCAGGAAACAATAAACTATTGGAAGGTTGTGAGATGTAATTAACTCTGTTTCAACAAAGCTTTGCTGTCGCCTCCTTTACAGTAAAGAAGAAGATCGTACAGTAAGACAGAAAAATACAGTTCCTGTGCATTTGCTGCATATTCGCAAACTTAATTAAGCCTTTAGGAAAATAATATTATTGGCACATGTTGAGAAAGAGCTTTCCATTTTCATTAGCAGTGGAATTTGTTGGAAAGGAAAGAAGGGCAAAAGAGAGTAAAGGGTGAAGGAGAGAAACATTTCATAGTGAGTGTGGAGGAGGGAGAGAGAGAGAGAGAGAGAGAGAGAGAGAGAGAGAGAGAGAGAGAGAGAGAGAGAGAGAGAGAGATGCAGATTGTTTTAAATCCGCAGCGAGTCAGGCTCTCAAATTTATGCCCATGGGCTGCTTCTTGGGTGGGCTGCAGGGAGGGCGGTGCGCTAGCTGGAGCAGGGGAAAGTTGCCGACTCCAGACTGCTCGCCTTGCTCTGAAGCTTGGCTTTTCCTGCTGGAACACATTTACAACTCAACCGTCCTGACTGGCTGACTGACTGCCTGGCCCTGCCCCGCCTGACTTCACTACACTGACTGACTCTCTGACGCTTATTGAGCAACCACCGCTTTCAATGTTTTAGATGGTTTATCTCATTTTAATGACGCCTTCCTTGTTTTTAGCACGAGAGAAGTTGTCAGAAAGTCTTCATATGCGAAAAAAAATTACTCTGCAGCTTCTGCTCTTTTTGTAAAAATGACACTTGAAAGAACATCCAGGCTGAAAACTGATTTCCTTCAAGAACTAGTTTGTCCTCCGTAAACAATTCACTGCTCAACCCAAGAACTTGGATCAGATAAGACATAATTCTGTCTCCTCTGTATTTCATGCCAGCATTGACTGTTTGTTTTGCACAGCATGAGAAGGATCCGGGCCCACATGTAGCCTTCGAATAGATTCCCTGATGTTTAGGATGTAGGAGAGTAGCTCACTCAACAACCAGCTATCAGGCGGTTTGTTTTTCACAGTGGAGGTTCAGGGCTAGATATAAGCTGCTCATAGGGGCGTCAGCTCAACTTTAAATGTCATAAAAACTCAAATGTAGGAAAAATCCTGTGGTAAAACTGAAACTTAACACATTGTCTAATGTTGAAACAACTTGTTGCCTTAAACAATATAGCCCAGTTTGAGACCTTCCTCACGTTGTGTTGTACTTAAACACTGAAAGGCCTGTTCAGTGCTGAGTTTCTCTAACTTTTGAAAACAGGGAGGTTTTCTCTGCCTCAGTAACAGCGCAGGGCTGAATACACAGCGAGGGGGATGACATCAGCAGCATGTAAATCAGCCGAGCAGCCCAAGCAATAATCTAAACTTCAAATTTAGAGGCTGGTTGGTCGGTTCACCACGATAATTTGCTGACTTACATACACACACACACATGTCCATGCATGCATACACACTACAACAATAGGAAGCCAGAGGAAGTAAACAAGTAGTTGCTTCAGTCTGAACAGGGATCGTTTATCTTGCGATTTTTTTTCCAGGCTTTAATCACAAAATTAAAAACAAAGTCAAACAGACATTATCTTTGAAGTTAAAGGAGCAGTGTGTAAGATTTAGAGGGGTTGAGTTGAAAATAGCAGTGAGGACTGTAGATTGCAACCAGCTGAAACTTCTCCTGGTTTGAATTTCTTCAGTGTTCTTTGTTCAGGAGGTTTTCAGGAGAGAGCCAAATTATCCGCAGAGGTTTGTCCCTCTCTTAAACAAACAGACCAGGTGATGAAGATTGCAGACGGTCTGCTCACCCAGCCCCTGCAAATGCTCACCTATTTTCTGATAACTGAATGTGTGCTCACCTTAGTTCTGATCCAGACGTTTAAGAGGTTTTTAGTGTGAGCCGAAATATCTGCAAAACTCAAACGGACCTGGTGATTTAAACCGGCAAAAACTCAGAATAAAGCAGTTTCATGTTACAAATCAGTAAGTTTTTCCGACTCTCACATCACGGAGGGGCTTGTAATTACAGTGGTTCATGCAAAATTGTGGAAATACCACCACAAATTTCATCCTTCTCCCATCTATGCAGTGTTCCAACATCCTTAATAAATTCATTGGAACTGAGTTTGAAAACAACATTTAATAAGTAAGAGATATAAAAAATTAAAAAAGTAACCCAACGTTAATATTTTTCACTGGCCTCCACGCTGCTTTCTACTGTTTAC
>JAPZEB010000012.1:13408408-13421539 GCA_029783705.1 Chaetodon striatus
GTGTGTGTGTGTGTGTGTGTGTGTGCGTGTGTATAGATGGTCAAAGATATGGGTGTTTTCTCTCTGTGGGTGGAGGTGACTGTCTAGGACATGATGAAAAACTCACATTAGCAGGAGTTCACAGTGGTCCAGGTTCATCTCAGGTTGCCTAAACACAACTTTGTCTTTGTGAGTTTTATCTCAGGGACAAGACGCTGCGGAACATTTGCTGTCTCTTGTTGCAGTGGAAAATAAATAGTATGTATACATGCACCAAGTAACTAGAGCTGTTCATTAGTGTACGACTATTAATTCACCTAATTGAGATAAACACAGGACAAGTTTGTGCATGGCAACAGCTCATAGATTAAAGATCTAAAATCAAAATTACAGTCAAATAAACTTAGCTGGCATCAACCTGCAAAATTTAGTTTTGTATAACAGGAGATTAAGCTTTTGGAAATGTGGATTTTATGTGCTTGTCATGCAGCTAAAACTTTGCAGTTTACTTTATCGATTGATCTTGCCAATTATATAGGTGTTATGACACAGTGTGGAGGGAACAAACATCGTCGTAACTTTGCACGGTGGAATTGTCCCTCCTGACTCCCTTACAGTCAAGATGTCGGTAAAGATAACAAAGACGGGGACTTCAGTCTTCATATTGGGTATGGAATTAATTGGCAGATGCCCTGGTTCCAAATAAGACCAAACTTTTCTATGGATCTCAGTTTTTGGGACCGACAAAGGCCAAAGTTTGGCCTGCAACAGAACGTATGGCTTGTTTTTAGCCAAGCCGATTTACTGAAATGTTATGGCCGATTGGCAGGTTAAGAGGAGTGAAGAATGAGCAGTCAGTGACGATGGAAAACAGTCAATAAAACAGGTTTTCCAACAATTGTGAATCACCGCAACCACAAGGGATCCTTGAGCAAACAGTCATATATGTGCACACAAAATATGAGGCTAATTGGTCTGGTAGTTTGCAAGATAAGCTGCAGACAGACAGATACACACACTCACACATGCAAGGACCCGACAAGGAACAATAAAAAAAGTCAGATCATAATATAAAAAAATATATTTGAAATATATTTGAAAACTGTGAAAAACACGTGTTACAGTTTCATGAATCCCAAATTGATGTCTTCAAATAGCGGATTTTCTTCATTCAACACCACAAACCCCCAGAATTATTGTTGAACTTACACATAAGACAAATAAAAACTAGAAATTTGCTCAAGTGAGATGCAGGAACTATGGGATGTTTTGCTTTTATAGAAGTAATCAATTATCAAAATAGTTGTTTCAGCTCTAATATTTACACATAAAATCTGTTAAAGTATGTAGTTTTCATCTTTTTGTAGGAGTAAACCTGAAGGTAAATCCGTTTCATGAGAAGACGTTAACATGGTTTTCTGCTCAAAAACAAGTCGTCACATTAACAAATGTCCTCAATCATATTTTCTGCACTCTGTTTTTCAAACTCAGGAAACTAATTTTGTGGGTTTCTTGCTTGAAACCGAACTGTTCAGTACTATAATTTCACACAGTCAGGGTTCTGGCATGTTTATGTGGTTCCACATCATGCCTGATCGCTCACAGTCATCATGTTAGGAGACAGTCTGCGGTGTACAAACATCAGCGGGATCTGTGTGTATTTCTGTGTAAGCAAAGCTGTGTGTCTTTAAGTTGAACCTTTACACACACTCTCTCTAACAGACACACACTCACACACTGACAGACACACACAGTGGCTTGCTTTACCTCAGTACTTCTTCCCTTGCTGGCTGGCCATCAGAGCAGACTGGTGGTGCGTCTGAGGTGAGTGGCTTACCACCATGTCATTGCCTGGAGGGTTCCTGCTGTCTGTTGTCACCTTTGCACAGAGACACACACAGAGGTTGTGTTGCTCCTCTCTGATTGATACAAAATGAAGAAAACCATCAACCTTAACACCCAAAAACACAAGGGGTGGGGGGAAAAGGATCAATTCTTGAATTCATCATGATTCTCTCTTTAAAGATTCTGCCTTGATGTAGAGAGGTCATTAATCAGAAACTTAAAACCCAGTTCTCAGTTTAAAACATTATGATCCCCCGTTACAATCCTGCAAGACCAGACTGTACATTCCTCACGGCTCAACCTATTGGATGATGAAATGGACGTGAACATCTGCATCATGTTTACATTCTAATCTAAAAGACTTCTCTTTTTTGTTTTGGTGAGGACGGCTGAGTGTGAGCAACGGCAGGGGGATACAATCCAGCAAGTCACACAGTGAGAAAAAATAATCATGTATAGATTGTGAACAATTTGATGCATCCATAATTGTTATATAATCGCATGGTATCCCTCTGATTTGGAATTTAATTGAATCATGGGGTGCCTAAGGTTCCCCACCTCGATAAACAAAGGTAGACAGCTTTGCAAACAACCCTGTGAGCAGTTCATACTTATGTGTACAAAATATGCCACTATTTAAAACTACTTAACCTGTAGTTTTTAAGTGAAAATAAAAGAAACCATCACTTTACCATAAATTAGACTGAACCAAAAAACACCAACAAACATAACAGAAACTAGAGCCTTTTTGGCTTAAAGAGGCTTAAACGTGTGTTTATGTTATGTCACTGTTCCTTATGGGTTTATTCAGACATTTATGTTTCTCTGCTGCTCCTTTTACAAAGTCCAGCAGCACACAAGCGAAGAATGACAAGCCATATGTTTTAACAGGGATGGACCGTATTGATTTTTTCAGCCAACACTTCTTGTGGCCAATACAAATAGGAAAACCAATTATTTCACATTTTTGTATTTCAAAAAGAAGATCACAACCTGTAGTTTATGCACACCTGAGGGAGCCCCGCCACAATCATTTTGTCTTCCTCTAAAACTGTGACAAATGTCCACACTGGCGACAACATGTTTGGCTGTCGACGTAGCATGCTGGGCTTGCTCTTCTTCTTCTTCTCTGTGTTTATTGCCGGTTTAGATGCTGCGGCAGTTAAGTTAATGAAAGCAATTTGGTTTTGTATTATTGGCACTATTTATCTGTTATAATTTCATAAATAATAACAAAGTTCCTATTATCATATATTGTGCACCCCTACATTTTGACATGCTGTATAATAAAACATTATGTTATTTATTCATAATTTCAGCAGTAGTTTGATTTAATTTGTTATCCCAACTGGACTGTTCTTCCAAGGGTCATCAAACATGAAAACATCACCTTAACAGATACAAACAGACACAAACAATATTTGGACAATGATATCCACAATTACTCTGGTGCATTATACAGCACACACAATAACATTAAAACAATGTAGTACAACAATGGATAGCCTGTACACAGCAGGGAATGCACCTTATTGACACTAGACTATATCATCCACTACATATTTCTGTTGTCTGTCTAAATAGTTTAAAAAAAACAAACTAATTTGTTCTTAGTTTAGTTTAATTTAGTTTAGTTTATTTCTCCTCTGACAAGCCTGATAAGAGAATGCTCCTGTACCAAGCTCTAATTTTAACTTTGGCAGAACATAATTTGTTCCCGTCGTTGTTCTTGTACGGACAGAATGTCTCTCTCTCACCAAATAGTCGGTCATAAATAGCTCTTGGTTTTTCATATGATGTAACATAAACTCAAAAGGCTTATGCCAGTGGTGTCATTCACTGTCAGCCACCCAGAGTACTATGTAATTCAGTCACTGGGATGTCCAGATGGCATGAATGACAATCAAAGTAAAGGGAAGGAGTGCTGGGCTGAGCGTTATTGTGGTTGTTTGATTTGTATGTTGTTGAGTTTTTGGTTTTTGAGGGTAAAAAACTTTTCTATATATGACATTCAAAGATTATTTTCAACAGCTTAAAATAAGGTATCCTCATACTAGTATGACATCCTAGGATTTAGCGGCCCTTTAATGATGTTACATCAATGTAAAGTTACAAAATGAACATAATGTTGCTGTGGTTAGGTTTAGGAAAAGGAACATGGTGAGGACCTACCACAAAATAACTCAAGGTTTACTCTAGGGCTGGGCAACATGAAGATATTATATCATTATCGAGATGTAAGGCTTTATATCGTCTTAGATTTTGGATATCATTGGTGTTTTCCCCCTTATTTTAAAGGCTGTATTACAGTAATGTGATGTAAATCTGTCAAATTACCAGACTTTTTTATTTGTTTTAAGGCTTGCCTCAACCCACTGAGTCATTATATTGACATTATTGATGATTATTAATCAAAAATCTCATTGTGTCACTATATTCTGGGGGAAAAAACAAACAATAGTCAACTACTGCAAATTTTGCACATCACAGAGGGTATTTGGTCAGAAATATTATGTTTGATTTTGTCCACCAGTCCTGGCATTTATGAAATGCGTTTGAGGAGATTTAAAAATAGAGATATATATCATATATATCGGGATGTATCCAGAAAATATTGGGATCTAACTTTTAGGACATATAACCCAGCCTGAGTTTACTCAAAGGTCATACTATTTCCAACACCTGTCTCCTGGGGAAAGTCCTGTGTTCTGTGACCTATCCACCACCTCGACTTATGTCCTTACTGGATGGCTCGGGCCTGCTTCCTTCTTTAGTCCCGTCAGTGGATTGGGCACGTGATTGCAGCCTTCCAAAATTATTTTATTTATGCACAAACTAGTGGCTCATTATTATGTAGGATATGTACAAATTTTGGTGCATTACTTTTTGTAGGAAAACGTATGAGAAGTGCATGAAAGCAGCCTGCTTACAGTCAGTTTAATCTCTGTTTTTTGTGGCTTATTAGACAGATTTAATTTCCTTAAAGCAAAAGAGATAATAGTTAAGAGATGCATATTATTACAGTTCTCTTAATGAAGAAACATGACAGAAACTGCTTAACCTTGTATGACTTTGACAGCAACAACTCGGGCCTTAATGGAAGTTTGCTGTTGTGACTTTTACATATAAGAAACTCAAGGGGCTTATTTAGACTATTTAGCTCAGCTAATTCTGTTGGCATTTGATATAAATTTGTAACAACACTTTAAAATTCAGGGCTGTCACTGTCGGGACATGACTGCGAAAACATGGTGTTCTTATAAGACATGTAAAAACCAGAGTTACTGGCGACAAGAATAAGCACAATGTGTACGTACACGTGGACACACATCCGTTCACACACTCACCTTTACTAATACAGCCCTCTAATACACCCACAGGTCAACAAGGGAGTTGTTTAACCTCAGCCAAGTGGGGTTTGGAAGTTGAGGGGAAGTGAAATTAGCAAGTAGCAGATAATTCACTGGTCCATCCTCTCCTCTCCTCTCAGTAAACACATTGAAGAGCAAACGTTTTTAACTTGGAGTGTTAGCACCAGAGCTCTTCTGCTAACTGACCCGGGGCTCTGAAGAGCTGCACATAACAGGCGCCCACATTGGCTTTTGTGTGCAGGAGGGTCTTTACATAACCAAGCACATTGTCTAGCAACCAGCCGGCCACTGAAGGGCCTTGTAAATGGAGGAGGGGGTCTGCTTGAGTGGAGGCCAGTAGCCGGGTTGAGAGGCTAGTGGAGCTAAGCTAGATCATGACTAAAGGCTAGTTTGTTAGCCTGTGAATGCCCCTAAGGGTACTGATGCAATGAGCTCCCTCAGCAGCAAAGGGGCTAATGAAAAAAGAAATGTTGCCGTATTAGTTTTAGTTTTAATCAGAAGAACAGTCTGATTTAAAGATAAATTTTGCCTGCTTTCACACAAAGATCACCATTTTCTGAAGGTGTCTTGAACGCCTCATGTCATACCTTTCACTGAAGGTCACATTTTTGCCGATGCAAATCATTTCTTAGTTACCTAACGCCCCTCACTATGCTCCCTACCTCATTACTCCACAAAGCCCGGCCTTCTTCACCCTGTTTCCAGTGTTTGGGTCTGAGCCAGAATTCCCTCGGAGCTGCCCAGGATGTTGAGGTATATTTTTCCTCCCCGCTCCCAGCGATTAGTTTTTTCAAGATGTTTTCTTTTGGCAGAAGAGAAATGTTTGCATGTCTCTCTCATTGCACTGTACAGATCACACCCAAAAGACTTTGAGACCTTTAATAAATAACGCCTAGGGTCATTTTTAAATATTTTAATGGTGGATCTTGTTAACAGGAAGGAAAATAACTAAATTCTGATCATTATTATAAGGTATGTGTGTGGGAATTGTCATTAATTGTTTGTAAACACAACATTCAAACTTTGCCTCTCCTCCCTACACTGCCCGTATGTACACTGCAAGCTCCTGCACTATTGTGGGAATGTTTCATTTGTTGTAATAAAAAAAAGCTGATACTTTTGCAAGCTAAGTAAGCTAACTACTGGCAACTTACTGTCCAACAGAAAACAGGACATTTCCGTGTCGCTCTCTATCCCCATCCTGTCCTTCAGTGTACGCCAGTGAAAGTAAGAGCCGCCAGAGATCATACCCTTTTTGGAACAAGCTTTGTCTGCTTGCTATATCTCCACAGGTCTCCACAGGGCCAGGGGTCCAAACTGTCAGGGGGCCCCCTGGCCTTCCCCTGCAAAATGCCACTCAAATTAACATGAACTGACCAGGGAGAGACACAAAATGACAACAAAGAGACACAAAAAGACCACGGAAGACACATAATGTCCTCAAATAAGACACAAAACAACCAAAAAAGACAAAATTACCTCATAGAGAAACAAAACAACCACTAAGAGATGCAAAGGAACTGCAAAGACACAAAATAACTACAAAACTGGGCAAAACAACCTCAAAGTGACACAAACCGAGACACGTACAGAGACACAAAATGCCCTTATTAAGACACAAAACAACCAACAAAGACAAAATTACCTCATACAGAAAGAAAACAACCACACAGAGGCACAAAATGACCAAAGAGATGCAAACAACCACAAAGTCTCTGTGTCTTAGTCGGGTTTAGAGAGGTGGTGGGGCCCTTTTTATATCCGTGCCCAGGGGCTCATTGTCTTAAATTCAACAAATGTACACCACCACAAACTTCTAAGGGGTCCCAAGTGATGATTGAGAGTGATTAAGTCTGTATGAGTATGCGTTCTTTTTAGAAAAATCCTGCATAGTATACCTTGAAGTGTTGGGACAAAAACTGATTCTGAAGGATTCGTTGCCATTATCCAGGTATCACAGTATCAAAAACATATTTATCTCTGAAGACACAGACAGACAGATCAGCTGTCCTCAGACAGCTGCGACAGTCATTTGTGTGACAGCACAACAGGCTCTCACTGGTAACTGTGATTTTGACGCAGCGACTCATTATCAGCTCCACACTTCACCTTAGATCAGATGATAATGACCCATTTATCACCGACACTTGACGCCCCTGTCATTCTTAACAGCTCCCTGCCAGGACAGAGGAAGCTTTTACTGCTGTTCCTTGAGATGTCGCTATTGTCTTCCAATACACAAAGACAAGGTGTCCTGATGGCCCCTGCGTGAGTCCCTGGATGGCCCCTAGATGCACCACTGAGGGTTTTCTCGCCAGTGTCACCCCTGCTGCAATCACGGGGCACGGCCTGAGTGTGGAGGCGGGGGGAGGTGGATGTGGCTTGTATGGGTGCTTTGTAAAGATGTGTGAAATAGGAGTATGGGTATTAAGGGTTTTGGCTCGGTTGGGGGTCTATTGTGCTGATGGCTGAGCCCCCTACTGGCATCCATGATCTCCTTCATTGACACAGAAGCTCTGCTCCGCTCCCTGTGTGTTTTTTGTCAACCTCTTTTTCACTACTCCATCTCCCTCTCTCGCTTTCTCTCACCCCGCGTTCTCTTAACCTTCAGCTCTGAGTCAGAGCCAGAGAATCTTGAGAGTCCTCCCCTCTCCTGTTTGGGTTAACTGGACTCACACTGATGCGTTTAATGGCTGTGAATGGCGACGATGACGGTGATTACAATTGTTCTTCACTTAGGGCTACTTGATTATAGCAAAAATCATAATCACGATATTTTGGTCAGTACTCAGAACAAGATGATTTAACACAATTACTCACTGACTTTGGAAACATTGCATTTATTGAACCTTTTTTTAAATGTGTCCTGTTAACGGGGGATTTTCTTGAACTTTAAAAATAATTCAAGACGTCGCACTGTTGGCAGAAGAGCCTTGGACTGCGATTACCCTGAGCAGCATGCATGGAAATGAAATACAATATAATCTATTTAAATATATTCCTAACTTTTCCCCTGATGGTCTGAATAAGTCATTAAATTTGTCTCTAGTTCCTTTTTCAAAAAAATAGCCCCTTAGAGGGTCTGAAAAATTACTAAATCTGGCAAGAAAGTCGCTATGTTGGCAACGCTGAGCGCACCACTACAAAGGAAAGAGGTGCACTAAGAAAAAACATTTTTTTAATCACTGGAAGCCAAAATCATTTTTGAAAATAAAATATGATTTATTGCCCAGCCCTGGTTTCACTGCAGAGTCAACTGCTGTTGTATCTATGCATTTTAGAAACCCTGGAAGACATATATAATATGGTCAAAAGTATACGGACACCCCTGCCCTTAGTCAGGAATGTTCTCAGTATTTCAGAAACACTGAAATGAGTTTAAATCTTCCCAGAAAAATCCACCCATCACCAACCAAACTCTGCACCAAACCTCTGAGTACGGCTAGGCAAGATGAAGAAAATGAAATATCACAATAATTTTGACCAAATACATTGTAATCAATATTCCAACGATATTGTAGCATTAACTATTGGTGGTTTCACAAAATACTTACACAATAAAACTTTTGATAAATAATCATCAGTGCAGCTGAGGCTCAGAGATAGAGCAGGACGTCCATGTCGAAGTATCCTTGGACAAGATACTGAACCCCAAATTGCTCCCGATGGCTGTTCCATCAGTGTGTGTAAATGTGTGTGAATGGTTACCGAGCAGCAGATGGCACCTTACATGATGGCCTCAGCCACCAGTGTGTGAATATGCGTGAATGGGTGAATGTGATACACTGTTAAAAGTGCTTTGAATGGGTCGATACAAGTGTAGGCCATTCAATGTTTATATGGTGACAAAGTGATTAAGTCAAATAAAATGACAGTGATAACAGAAAAATTACATCACCTTACTGTAATGCAGCCTTAAAAACCAGGAAAAGACAACACTAATGATATAACGATATCCAAAATCTAAGACAATAACTCGTCGCACATTACAATATCAATATAATAATCAATATATTGCCCAGCCCTATGTCTGAGTATTGAAAACACTTACAGAATTTCACAATTTGTTTTAAATCTAACTTTTGAAATATATTTCTGTTGCCCTCCAACATGGTCTAAACATTGTCTCAGAGCCCTCTACCCTCTCTGCATGAATATGATTCTGGTGGAAAATATTACTGTAAATCCCTTTTTTAAAATTTAAGATGGTAAATCTTCCTCATGTCATTAAAACCCTCAGATTCCTAGAGATATGACAGAGGACAGGACCTCTGTGTCCTGTGGTGACTTCATCTCTTCTTGTGGCTTCAGATAATGGTGGCAGTTGGCAGTTTGGAGAAAAAGTTTTAAAATTAAATGGGTTTGCTCACAGTCCCATATGGATGTAACATTCAGGTGTCCACAAACCTTTGGTCATATACTGTTTGTCATTTAGAGCTTAAGACATCTGTTACAACATATTATTTTCAAGCTTTAGGTATTTTCCACCTGACGTATGCTTGTACATAATTATTTTTGCATTGATCTAAAATTTATTCTTCTCTTTCTAACCTATCTTTTCTCTCTGTCCCCCCCCACAATGCGTTCGGGGTGAATCAGACACAGGTTGTGAGCGTGTTTCGGACAGATTGTGAATGTGTGTGTACATACACCTATTTGCACAGCGTTATCCAGCTTGTGCGAGGCCAACAGGAGTCGTGCGATTGTCAATAGTAGAAGTCAATAAAAACCCGTCATCGACAAAGAGAGAACAAACAGCTGCGGTTTGTTCAGGATTTCCTAACAAACACTCCACAAGGAGGGCAGCGGATAGTGGAGAGACAGACAGAGAGAGAGACAGAGGGGGAGGCAGTGAGGACTTTACACTCCCTGTACAACACCAGACCTAAAAGAGTGTTGTCTCATTGATAAGGTTATTGTCGAGAGAGGAGTTATTACAGTGACTGGATGCTGATCCAAACCTATGCATAAAAACACAGATGTACTGAATCATAAATTGACTTAAGTATCAACTTAAATATCAAAAGTAAGAGCGCATATTGTGCAAAATCACCCCATTTAGACTGTTATTATATATATGTTGTACAATTGTATTATGATGTTACTGAAGCATTAACATGTAAGCACCATTTAAAGGAACAGTTTGTAGGATTTAGTGGCACTTAGCAGTGACCTAAGCCAGCTGAAACTTCTCCCATGTGCTAAGTGTGAACTCCCAGTAGGGACACCTTCAATTTTAACTGTTCAGGAGCTTCTCCCAACGTCTCTTGTTCTCCAAAACAAAGAGACCTGGTGATTTAAATTGCTAAAAACACTGAGTAAAGCAGTTTCTCATTGAAAAATAAGTGTTTCTCCAATGCTGTTTGGCTTATCGCAGATGGGCCACTAGCCCAGCTCCTGCTAATGTTCGCTCATCGTTATTCTTTGATAACATGAGATCCAGATGTGCAGGAGGTTTTTATGGGGAGCTGAATTATCTGTGGAGGTGTCCCCCTCTTCTAAAAAAGCAGACCCGGTGATTAAGACCGGTAAAATCAGTGAATGAAGCAGTTCCAGGTTAAAAATCAGTGTTTTGTCAATGCTCTTCAGCTTGTCATGGAGGGGCTGCTAACGACAGTGGCTAATGTGAAAACACAAATGACCCTGTCTAGAGCCAGTGTTTGGTTTGTCCATTCTGGGCTACTGTAGAAATGTGGCGGTGCAACATGGCGATCTCTGTGGACAAGTACCCGCTCCCTATGTAGATATAAATGTCTCATTTTAAGGTAGCAAAAAACACTTAAGAAAACCAACCCGCTCTTGGCACTTTGGCAGTTACTTGTGGCGTCAGACAGTGACGGAAAAAAGCCATCCTTAAACGTTGGCATCATATGCTGGTCACTGTTATAGTTTAACAGCGCTTGGCGGCGTCAGGGGGAAACATGGCGGGACAAAGTCCGAGTAGAGCGGGAGGGATGCGTGTTATATGGGTCAAACAAACACTGATGAGAGGGCGGTGTTCCGTTGAGAAAACACACCCTATTATATTATATTCAATGCCAAGATATCCACCTAAATCCTACCCAATGGACCTTTGAATGCTTTTATCCTGTTAGTATCATATAAATATAATAAATGTACAAGGTAGTATGACTCAAGTACAGTACCTCAAAACTGTAAATCCATCCACCCCTGCAAACAAACTGTACATGTAACATTACAACAAGGATCAAGAGCCCAAAGTGTCTTGTGGTTTATGAATTGGTTCCATAAGTTGCCGCACTTGGGACGGACATCCTGACATCACCATAAAAAAAAAAAATTAAGCTGTCTGACCCTCTCATGTCCCTCGTAAATGTCTTCAGCTGGTGCAGACCAGTCAGACTGGGACAAATGTGCAAGCTGACCGCCTGTGGCCTGCAGAGAGAAAACGAGGACAGCCTGTGGGACCTCGTTAAAAAAGAAAAAAAAACTCTATCGTAAGTGTCACCATTGGCTTCTCAGGAAGCTTACATGTGTTGGCTGTGGTGGCCTTTAGCTTTTACTCCTGGGACTTCATCTGTGATTACTGCTCTGTGATTACCTGTAATTTACTTTCCTGAAGTTTTTTCAGTGGATGTTACACTAGCTCCTCCAATGATAATATGCTTTTACTCTCACTTTTTCAACTTGTATTGATGCACTTTGTTAAACTATTCTTGTTAAGAGCATCTGCTAATAAGTAAATGTGTGAAATGTGAATGACAACAGTGTCCCTGGCTTGCACTGTCCCTCGGGATAAGCCAGCACAATAGGAGCACAACACTAGAGCCCTTATGCAAACAAACCGTTCTCGAATGAAGGAGGCATTTAAAAATGATCGCTCTTCACAAACAGAATGCGACCCTCCTCTCTCTGTCCTGCTGTCCCCCTCCTCCTCTTCCCTTAACTCCCTCTTTTTGTCATTCTCGCCTTCTTTCTCTCCCTCTCTCCCAACTCTGGTCTGTCCCTCGTGCCTGTTAAACACATTTGGCCTGTGCTAAACCTGGAGTGACAAATACTCCCCTCCACTCGTCATCAAAGGGCTATATCTGCGTCCTTGTTTTCTCAGAGCTTTTTGAGGGGCTGATCAGTGCAGGAGTGGTAAGGGGAGAAGGTGCTGCGGTGCTGGATATAAGTTGGGAACGGGGAACGAGTGGCCAGACTGGGAAATGAGAGGGAAAAAAATGAGGGGGGACTGAGATCGGAGGTGGAGAGTGAAGTGATTAAAATTCATCCCACGGTGCAAACAAAAGGAGGAATGAAAAAGCGTGAGAATGCAGCGGAGAAGAGAGAGCGAGTGTTGGGGGGGGTAAGAAAGATTTGGGGTGAAAAGAAGATTGTAAGCCTCAGCAGATCCCTGAACAGCCCCCCTCCTCTAAATGACTGCCTTTGACTCACAGCACAATTATCCTCTGAGACAACGGAAAACAAGGGAAGAGGAGAAGGGGGAATGAAGAGGAGTGGGAGATAGATAGATGAAGAGCAAGAGAGAGAGAAGGAAAGAGAACATTAATTATTCGGCAGGCTTTTCCTCCCAAGATTTGCAGAGGCAGGCTGAACAGGGGGTCAACAATTGACTCAATTACAAGACAAACTCTCCAAGGGCCCTACACCGCCACTCACTGCGGACCCTGCGGCTCTCGGGCAGGCTGTTGATTTTTTTTCTCCTCTTCTTTTCTTTGCCGGTAAATGTTTGCCCCTCTTCAGGTGCCCCTGGCAGACGCAGGAACTCCAGCCCTCGGCTAGACTTTAACCTTTTCAGCCGCTGAATGATTCCCCTCTCTGTTCTCCATGAAGAGCCGGAGGGAGAGAGAGAGCGAGGGAGTGAAGAGGCAGGAGAAGGGCTAGAAGCTTTCTCTTTGTCAGGCTTTATAGCTGGTAATGAATAAGAAACGTCTGGTGACCCAAGAGCTTTTTTTTTTTTTACATCGCAAAG
>JAPZEB010000012.1:13449723-13471729 GCA_029783705.1 Chaetodon striatus
ACTCTAAATTGTCCGTAGGTGTGAATGTGAGTGTGAATGGTTGTCTGTCTCTATGTGTCAGTCCTGTGATAGTCTGGCGACCTGTCCAGAGTGAACCCTGCCTCTCGCCTAATGTCAGAGCTGAGATATGCTTAAAAAGAGAGAACAATGTTGCATTACATTCTAGAGGTTGACCACGTCATCAATTTGACTGGTCAATCTGTGCCACTCAGACTTTTTACAAACTATTGTTATTGGCAGAACTTGCACACACAGCCTCCACCAGTCACATGGGGACATTTCTCACCGAGCTGAGCTGAAAAGGAGAGGGTTGCCTCTTTTTTTTGTTTGTAAAAATCGTTCATTGAGCAGATGAATTCCACATATAGTCCACATCTACATTTAAGGCTTGTTTTTCTGATCATTACAGCTGGGCATGATATAGGCACAAAGGTAAGACTGAATGAGGTAGTAAAAATAAAGTGCATTACACAAACATAAAATAATAACAAAGAGAACACTAACAAGCTGACTATTATCGCCATAATCACAGGTCTACCCTTCCATACCCACACCACGTCCCCTCTCCTCCTCTGTGGCTTAAGGGAGGTGGGAGGAGAGGGTTGCTTTACACCGATCAAAAAGGAGCTTTATCAGTGGGTACAGCTCGAGGGAAACCAGCTCCCTTCTGCTGTGTGACTGTGTTTAGTGTATTGTTCTTCATATAACATTTTTACATGACATTTTTTGTTGGACTGCAATGGCGGGTCCAGTGATACAGCGCTAGCACTAGATACAAGTAACAGAAATAAAGCACTGCCTATCTCCGCTCACCATTTTGCATGAATAGCTCAAACAAAAAAAGTCACTCCCACTTCAGTTCCAGATTTATTTATTACTTTAGGTATTTATTACTCTTCCTGAAATGTTCAGTTCATTAGATATAAGTTTCGAATAAAATCAAAGACTGGTCATTTCAGACACAGTGAAATTTTTTCAGTGGGGGGTTGGTGATATCGTTCAATTTACTGACTATCTGCTTTTTCCTGTTCCAAACTACTGTACTTGGTCAACCTCTACTACATCTATAACTTCCACAGCCCATCATGTCTTTTTGCAGTTTCCATTTTTTACATTAATTTGAGATTTTTTTCTCATAATTATGAACTGTGTGTCTTTGATATCTGCAGCCTAGTCCCGTCAGACCAGTCTCCCTACAGTGATGTGTCCTCGCTGCGTGCCCCGCTCCTCAACGGCCCTCCCCAAGACTGCCGCGCTATGTATAATCCCATGACTCCGAGTATGACTCACGGATCAGGCCCAGGACAGGGGATTGGCCACTGCATGGATCAATACATGAGGCCCCCTCAGGCCCCACCGCCACACAGTATGATGGGCCACAGGGGCATGCCGCCCACAGAGGGTGAGTCAGAGTATCTTTTACATCTCCTTAATCGCACAGCTGCTACTGATTTGGGCTTAAAGATACCTGAGAGACTGACTAAGAAACAGAGACTACACTGATTTCTACAAAAGGAAAGACAGGCAGGTTTTACTCTTGAGTTATAAATGTGTCGTACTCTGCAGGAAAACAACAGCCTGGACTCATTTAAATCACTCAGTTAACCTAAAATAAACCAGAGATAAAAAGAAAAGTAGACCACGTAAACATAAACTACGCAAATAGTAAATAGAGAAGTATTAATACTTAACAGATGCCAGGTGATCACTGTTGCATTGTGTTACAATCCCTTACTCACTTACTTTACCAGTTCTCCCTGTTTTGTCTCTACTTTGTATCATCCCTCTAAAAAAAAAAAAACAACTTAGAGGAAAGAGTCTAGACTATAAAACCTCCCAGGGTCACTTCTTCACTTGTCATTTCAGGAAAACTGGATTTAACAAGTGCTTCTTGCAGAATCTTTTTGTTTTTCTGCATAATGTAAGGCAGTAATAGATCACTGATATGTATTTTCCTACAGTGCAAACACAGTGAGCTCGCAGCAAGGCTATTATAGTTAACTAAAACTAAAATTTAAACTAAAACTTGGTGTGAAAAAACATTTAAATTCACTAAAAAAAATTTTTAAACTATACTTAAAGAAGAAAACTAGACTAACTAAGTATTGTGGACTTTCAAAAGGTAACTAACAAGCACAAAGCAACAAGCATAAGGAGGCACTGGTGCATATGTTTAATGGAATATCTATATGACTGTGAGTCAACTGCCTTCACAAGTGCAGTTTTTGTATGGTAATACCTATTCTGAACTTCTTAAATTTTGCACCTGACAAGTATCTCCAAAATTATATATATTAAAAAAAAGAAACTAACTAAAAAACCTTACTAAAAAAAAACCTTACTAATATTGACTAATAAAAACTTCATTAAAACCATACATTTTTAAACACTTAAAAACAAAACTAAATGAAAAAAGCCACTCTGGAAGCTAACAATAACTAAACTGAAGTGAAAACAGAAATTAAAAACAAAATGAAAATAAAAAATAATGAATAATGATCCTTTAAACTTTTGCTGCCTCACAAACTGAAAAAATGTTGGATCTTTTCAGTGGTATGTTTCAGTGTCTCTTACTCTCCTTCTTTTCTAACAGGTGGCAACAGCACCCCCTACTGTAACCAGAACAACATGATGTCCTCTCATCACAACTTCTGCCAGATTCAGCCTGGCTCTGATCAGATCGGCTCAGGTGACGGTAAGTTAACACCTCCCATTGTGTCCTTTACATATAAATCTTATCTCTAAAAGATTTGATATCATCGAAGCTAACCCTGCTGCTCTTCTTATCCTCTGTCACCCTCTCAGGCTCGAGGTTCTCCACACCTCGCTCCATGCTGAAGCTGAGTAAAAAGAGAGCTCTGTCCATCTCTCCTCTGTCTGATGCCAGTGTCGACCTGCAGACAGTGATCAGGACATCACCCAACTCCCTGGTGGCCTTTGTCAACTCTCGCTGTAACCCTAATGGGGCCAGCTCTTATGGTCATCTCTCTGTGAGCGCCATGAGGTCAGATATTTCCCTTTTCTATATTACGCAGAAGAATGCCAGCAATATCCATATGTACCATCTCAGACTAAAGGTTTAATATTCAAGGCATTTGATTCAAAGGATCTGCTGCACATTCCCTGTATTTAAAATCACAATATGCAATGTTTCACTTTGAGGCAAGAAGTTTGTTTTTAGTATCCCGGCCCTCATTTGGCCACATTAGCACACCAATAGTAATCCTCCAACATCTGGCAGGTAAACTGCGATAAAATAAATTAAATAATAAATCAAGACTGTGGTGAAATTCACCTGTTCAGTAGCTGCCAGGTAGCAGGCCTATTGTTCAGCAAACAGGATGATTTAGGTATTTACACACAGGTGGACACATACACCAAGGCAAAAGAGGAAAATACTAAATGCAAATAATGAGGAAAAGTCATCAAAAAAGTTCCAGTATAAAATGAAAACAAGATCTGCCCATGATAAATGTCCATGTTCACTGACATATATGACCGGTGGTTGTAATAATTTTGATTTGACCAGTTCCATCAGCTTTTATAGAGTTGTCATATTGTTGATTTCTCTGTCCCTCCACAGCCCGTCCCTCGGTTATTCCAGCAATATAAACTGCCAATCCCGGCAACAAGGGTCCATGTATGGAGGAGGCGGGGGGACGCCTATGGGTGGACACACACCAGGCCCCTGCCAAGCTTCCCGCTTACCCCCCCACAATCCTCGGCTCCACGCGCCGCCAAAGCATGGACACGTAAGACAGCTCTATTAATCACTTTACAAAGCAGTAAGATGAATTCAGTATCAGTGCACACTTGGCTTGATATCTCCTGGGAGAGGATGGGAATATGAAGCTGAGACAGGCCCAAGATGGGGAGGATTAAAATCTGTGTTAACTGTGTGAATGTGAAGAACTTTGAGAGACAGAAACAGCAAAGGTGACACGATGTGTGTTTTGTTTTGTAGCTGAAGACAGAGCCGGGTCTGGGAGGTGTGATGGATGGCATAAATGTGAAGAGCTTGGAGGAGAGGTCAGAGGGCGATGTGGCCAGTCCTTCTTCCACAGGCACTCAGGTACAGAAACAGTGTTATTGTCACAAGTAGTTTTAGCTTTGGCTTAAGATTTGTCAGGTAGGCATGCAGGGATATAAAAACATGTGTCAGTTATGTTTGAGTAATGTGAGCCCTTACGTGCAGATGTTGTCTTACTGACCACTTCCTTACCAAAAATATCACAGTCAAGGTATGCAAATCATATTTTTTTGGCAGCTTTTATGGTCTATTTTTAATCAGCTGTATGTGGCAAAGAACCTCCATATCAGCAGAACATGACCAGCTGATCTCTGATATGCAGTGTCTGGGAAGTTACTTTGAAAACATTGCTTTGCCAAGCTACCAACTACATCACACTGGAAGAAGATGAGCTACAGCAAAGCTATCCTAGAGAGAAATCTAGCTAGGTTAACTAAAGCTACACAGAAAAAGTAGTTCAAACTACATTGTAAAAATGATCAAATTGATGATGTACGTGTGATACAAATATAATACAAAAAAAAGTCACATGCCAGCAAAAAATGCCACTGAGTTTAGTTCACTGCAAAAAGTTCCCACTTGTTAACAGGTCAAACATAAACCAAAAAAAGAGAAAGAAAAACACCACTATTGATGGCGAAGTACAGGAAATTTCAGCCTTACTATTGTATACAATGTCGATCAAGCAGACCCATGTCTTTAGAAACTACAGAGTCCAGATAACGTGTACAATAACATGCAACAACTTCTCTGAACATTTTTTATAGCTATAATAAATACTTAAAGAATAATTGTGTTCAAAGGGGTTCAAATACAGTAAAGAAGCAAAGGCAAAATAATAATTAAAACAATAATTCCTTTTACTTTTATGGCCCAAAATTGCTTGTAGTTACAGTAGTTAAGTACACAAAATGGCAAAATATATATATATATATTTGAATCACTGTGCAAACATAAATGTTGTTTAACAACAAGCAAGCTACTGCATAATTACATGTAGTTCACTACTCCTCAAAAGATAGATAGATAGATAGATAGATAGATAGATAGATAGATGGCGGAGTAACAACTACTGATGCAAAACCGGAAATTTAGACAAGTTGACAGTTAAATACAGGTGATTATCCGACTGGGAATTTACCTTTTCTCCTCAATTTCTGCACAGCTCAGTTCCTTGTTTGTGTAACTGCGTTGTCCTGCTGCTTTCATGTTTTATAATCCTCTCAGAAAGATGCTTGACATCCTGAAAGCTGTTTCTGACCAGGTACCATCCTCTGTGAATGAAACAAGCGGAGCTAAAACACCCGTCTTCTCTGACAAGCTAGCGGTTAGCCATTTTTCCACTGGAGAAACACTTCACCTTAAATGGGATTTTTTTTTTTTACCTGCGGGTTGGTTTATAAAAAATATCCCGCGGCTAGTGGACTCCGAGGTGTTTAACCTCGAGTTTCTCTTCACAGAGCAGAAGATATCCATATGTTTATGTTTATGGTGACTGCACTTCCGTCTCTACCGTTTGCTAACTACGAGCATATGACGTCAGCAGTAATCAGCCTCACCTGGAATCAAATTAGTGCTGTCATCGTCCAAGGGTTTGGGCATGCGCATTGCTGTTTTCCCACTTCCTCTGGAGTCACGTGCAATTAAAGCATAATTGTGAAACTATTATATCCAGCCACGTAGATAATCTTGCAGAATAATGATAAATAACAGCAGCAACTGAGGACTTTTTATGTCATGCATCAATTCACTTGTGCCCAAAGACTATATTTAGAAAGAGAGGGTTATGTGACAGCATCTGTTCCATTTGGTTTGAAATCTTGAAATCTGGTATGGACATACTTTGGGAAAATATCTAACTGTAGCCTACAACTTTGAAATCTGTAGATCACATGAAGAATAACACATTTATCAATAGTCAAAGTCAGGCTTTTTAAAAATGAAAGAGAATACGAACATTGTGTTTATTAAATACCTTCTGTTATAAAAATGTTCACACTGTAATTTTTCTGTATATCTTTGATATCTAACATAAGGTAAGATATTCTTTAATCATCCCTGAGGGGAAACTCATTTTTTCCATTCTGTTGTCATATAATAATAATATATAATAAACTTTATGTGTATAGCACTATTCAAAACACAGTTACAAAGTGCTTTTACACACAGACCCAAAATACACACACATGCACTAACAGGACCTATACATGCATTGAATGTAGAGATGTCAGAGCGAGGGGACCGCCCATGGTCAGACGCTTTGGGCAGTTGGAGATTTGGTGCCTTGCTCAAGGGCACCTCAGCAGTGCCCAGGAGGTAAACTGGTGCCTCTCCAGCCACCAGTCCACACTTCATATTTGGTCCAGATGGGAACTTGAGCCTGCAACCCCCAGGTTCCCAACCTATGGGCCGAGCTACTGCTTCCCTCAATGAGTTCAAAGACACTTTTAAACCAAACTGCGTTTCCATTTTAAAAAATTTCTTAAGATATGTGCTTAGACATGCTCAGAGAACATTTCACGAAGGAAATTAAAAATTTTAGTTGCAGGCACAAATGGGTTAATCCAGAGTTATATACATTTCTATATGACTTAGTACCACTAAAACCACACTTTTTCTTATTGTCAGCAGGTGGGGCTTTACATCGCTTGCCCCAAATAACCACGCACCTCTATTTGTACATTTTCTTCTCCAACGTGAACCATGACCTTTTGGTCTGTACCTATGTGTTTCATCAGGACCCTCTCCTGGGTCTACTGGATGGCAGAGATGACTTGGACAAGGAGGACGGGAAGCCTGAACCAGAGGCCATCTATGAAACCAACTGCCACTGGGAGAGCTGCAACAAGGAGTTTGACACACAAGACCAGCTAGTTCATGTGAGAGACATATCAAACGATCGATACTGCAGAGTGCAGAGACAAAAAGGCTGGAAAAATCCATATGTACGCTATATCACTTTGATTATTAATGAGCCTATTTACATGTCTACTCAACAGCACATCAACAATGAGCACATTCATGGAGAGAAGAAGGAGTTTGTGTGTCACTGGCAGGAATGCTCTCGAGAACAGCGGCCTTTCAAAGCCCAGTACATGCTGGTGGTTCATATGCGCAGACACACAGGAGAGAAGCCACATAAGTGCACTGTGAGTGTATCTTAAGTTTCTGTCTCTCTGATTCAGTCCCTGTTTTTGTTTGGCTATGGGAAGTCTTCCTCTTTATTGCAATCTGGCTGCTGCTAAAAAAACTGTCCTATATGTTTCTATTTCAGTTCGAAGGCTGTAATAAGGCCTACTCTCGTCTGGAGAATTTGAAGACCCACCTGCGCTCTCACACCGGAGAGAAACCTTATGTGTGTGAACATGAAGGCTGCAACAAGGCATTCTCCAATGCTTCAGACAGAGCCAAGCACCAGAACCGAACTCACTCCAATGAGGTACTGTAGTTTGAACTACTGACAAGTAACTAAGTACACTACTGAAAGCACTGTAGTAAGTGCTGTAGTAAGCTATACAAAATATTTTAAATGTCAATAATGTCAGCTTTGGCACATCAGAAAAAATACACTGACATTAGTTTGCACTGAGTCAAATACAGTAAGTGAAGTAGTGAAGTGAAGTAAATGTTGGTATGCTAGACTGTGTACACACAAACAAGATTGTGTGCACTGACAGATGCTTTGCTCTTTTACAGAAACCTTATGTATGTAAGATTCCTGGCTGCACTAAGCGGTACACAGATCCAAGCTCTTTGCGTAAACATGTGAAGACGGTGCACGGCCCTGAAGCTCACATCACCAAGAAGCATCGTGGAGACACAGGACCTCGACCCCCTGGTACAGCTATGACCCCTGGAGGCCAGAGCTCTGAACTGCTGCTGGAGAAAGAAGAGACACGCAGGGAGGACTGCAAACTGTTGGCTCCTGAGACTGCTCTGGTGAGAGATGCATTTCATTTATGGTGGTTCAATGTTAAAAGCAGCACATCCAAAGTTCTTTTTCAGTCCATTAGGTACAAATCACATATATGTAGCATTCCTGCCATTTGAAAAGGGTTTTCATGGCAACACATTATATTTCTTCCCTCAGAAATCTCAGCCAAGCCCTGGTGGTCAGTCATCCTGCAGTAGCGAACGTTCTCCACTGGGGAGCGCCAACAACAATGACAGTGGGGTGGAGATGAACCTAAATGCAGCTGGCAGTCTGGAGGATCTCACAGCACTGGAGGATGGAGTTGCAGGTGGAGGAGGGGAGCCAGGAAGTGTGGGAACAATGGGAATGTCAGCACAGGCCCTGAAGAGGCTGGAGAACCTGAAGATTGACAAGCTGAAGCAAATCCGCAGGCCGACCCCTCCTGGTCGCTGTGCCAGTAACAAGTTACCTGCACTTCCTGGTATGTTCTGTGATTAAATAAACTGATATTAAGATCACTGTTGTGGACATGTTGTTAATTTTTATTTACTGACCTATGACTAATAAAGGATTCAGGTGTTGTTTCATTGGGACATCTCGATTAATATTCTTGGTTTGTATTATGAGCTGTTTCTAAGCTGTGTCGTCCTTCTGGGTGTTCATTTTCAGGTCCAGGGGAGAGCATGGGAATGTGTGCACCTTCTCCACTCCTCTCAAATCGACGAGTTATGGAGCTGTCCAATCACGAGTTAGGAGGTGGCAACTCGATTGGCTGCTCTTCTAATGACAGAAGAGGAAGCGGCACCAGCAGCCTAAGCTCTGCATATACCGTCAGCCGTCGGTCCTCCATGGTGTCTCCTTATCTATCCAGCCGGCGCTCCAGTGAGGTCTCACAAATGGGAGGAACGGGCGGCGGTGGATGTCACCTCATTGGCCCAGAGCAGAGTGGAGGAGACCCCTTATCTCCTGAGACCAATCGCAGAGGAGCTCCATGTCCTGGAGGAGGAGGTTTGCCAGGTCTTCCTAATTTAACACCTGCCCAGCAATACAGCCTGAAGGCCAAATATGCTGCAGCAACCGGTGGACCACCACCTACCCCTTTACCCAATATGGAGCAGCCAGGTACTCCAGGCAGAAGAGGTGTTTTGAGTGAGTATCAGGGGCAGCCTCTGCCTCCCTTCCTTCAACAAGGCGGTCCACGCAGGCACAGTGCCAACACAGAGTATGGCACTGGTGTTATCTACCCTCACCAGGCTCCGGGTAACAACAGCAGGCGAGCTAGTGACCCGGTTCGATCAGTAGCTGATCCACAAGCTCTACCCAAGCGCTTCAACAGCCTTAATAATGTAGCCATGATGGGTCGAAGGAATGCGCTGCAACACCGTGGCTCTGACACCAGTCTTTCCCGCCACCTGTACTCCCCTCGGCCACCTAGCATTACAGAGAATGTAATGATGGAGGCGATGGGTATGGAGCCCCACCTCGCTCCTGTGGATGCCAGGGATCGTTCCATGATGATGCCCCCAGGAGAGAGAAATTTCATGGCATACCAGCAACAACATCAAACTCTTGGAGGACCTGGAGGTTCTCTTGGAAACCAACTGTCTCCAAGCCACGACTCTCTGAGCTGCCCAGACCAAGGTTACATGCAAGGACACTACCAGAACCAGGGAGGGGAAGTCACTTCCAGGGCTGGGGGAAATCCAATGGGCCAAGCAAGGCCTATTCACTCAGAGGGTGTGTCTAATACACTTCTCCAACAGGCCGAGTACAGTATGAGCACCTGCCAGCTCAGTCCCTCTGGCCCCCATTATCCCAGCATAGGTCAGGGTGGAGATGCTGGAGGCTCTTGGAGTGATTCCCACAGCCAAATCCAAACTCCCAACCATGCCCTCCAGAACCAGCGAGGAATGCAGTATTCAGATCCGAGCCTACAGCCTCAACAGGCACAAGCCCACTTCAGCAATCAGACAGGCCTCTACAACAGTCCCAATGGTACCCACAAACTCAATATTAAGCCTGAGCAGCAGTTCCACCCTGGGATGGGAGGTGGGAATGCCTGTCAAAGTGCTAAGCTCCAACAACAGCGAATCCTCGTCCAGCAGACTCAGGGTTACCCACAACAGACAGGGCAGGTCCTGATGAGGAACTCTAACAATCCCAGCTGTGACTTTCAAGGGCAGAACCAGAACTCGTTCCCCAGTGGAGGGGGCTTGAGCTTGGGCTGTGCTGGCACTGCGCTCTCAGAAGGGCAAAGGTCAGAAACCCCCATGATGCAGGTGAAGGAGATGATGGTGAGAAACTATGTGCAGTCACAGCAAGCACTCATGTGGGAGCAGCAACAAGAGCAGCAGCAGCAGAGTGGGATAAAACCTCCTCCTCTATCTGATAACATGGATATGAGTGCCCAAACAGCAATGATGCAGCATAGTCCACAGCACCAAAACCAGAATCTTTACTCTAACCAGCCTTATCCGTCCTACCCCAACCAGAACCTGGTAATGAGCCCTCCGGCCCACAGCAGAGGGCCCAGCTCTGTGACCCCTAAAGACCAGCAGCTGACAGGTCTCCAGGGCTCATGTTATGGTCAGGAGATGGTGGTTCCCAGGCCCCCACAGGGACGGAAACCCCTCAGCCGCCAGAACAGCCTGTCACAGGCAGGAGGAGGCTACCTGGGTAGCCCACCCCACCTCAGCCCTGTCCACTCCACTTCCAGCCCAAGGCGAGGGGTCCGGCTTCCTCCAGTTCAGCATCCACAGCACCAGCAAAATGAAATGTTCTCTCCTTCCAATAACAACAACATGTACTATTCAGGTCAGATAAACATGGATATGGACAAACACATGGACCCCCAGAATGGACCTTGTCTCAACCAGCAGCACAGTATGGGACCCAACCTAGACCCAACAGGTGGCACAAAGCCTGCCCCTATGGCTCCCTATCCTGAATCTGGCCCCATCTCCAATGCCCTAGAAAACCTGGACCTTGATAATGCTCGCATAGATTTCACCTCCATCATCGATGATGCTGAGTCTTCCTCATTCAGCCCAATCAACAATCCCCTTCAGGCTCAGCCAGGGTCTTCCTCCCAGGCCTCATCCCGTCTCACCACGCCCCAGACTTCAGTCAGCCTAGCTGCAGGCTCTGGCCTATCCAACATGGCTGTAGGCGACATGACATCCATGCTTACCTCGCTGGCTGGGGAGAATAAATACCTGAACACACTGTCTTAGAGGAAGACTTTGGGGTATCTTTTTTTCAGACCAATCAAGTTGAGGCTTTGACCAGTTCTTAATGTTTTAATTGAGATCCCACATAGAAATGTATGCAGCCTAGTGTCCAGAGGTAACCAGGCTGGGATTTAAAACACTTAAATGCTGTTGCTCATATTGATTTTCCATGGTACAGTGCAAGAAAGTTAAGTTAGGGTAAGGTAGACAAACTTTTGAGTGGATCATTTCAATGGATCAGGATTCTTGGGTTTATTTTATACATCCCGATTAGCCTTTATACATAAACCCAACACATGAACCCTTATTCGAGCCAGGATCTTGAACCTCAGAGGGGTCTGTTGCTACTGTATACACATGTAACAGTAATAATGATAGATTAAAGTATGTTGTGGTTGCAAGATGAGACTAAGCTGTGATCCTATCACAGGTTTCAAAAGTGTTAAGAATCCCCACCCCAAACCTTAAAGCCAAAGGTGCCTGATCAACCTCCCTCGCTGTATTGTTCCTTTGCTGCCTTGGTACTTGGTATTTTTCTGTGCCTTACTGTAAGACACAGAGCTATATGCCTGATATGAAACTGATACTGAACTTAATCCAAACAGGCATTCCGGTCACATGGGGCTGTGGCAACATGGAGCAGAGAAGGATGCATGTAAATACGTTTTATATACATTTATATATGTTGTGTATATGACAATGAGACAGTGGATAAATCATCCTCCGTCTTGTGATAGACTGCTTGGATTCTGAAGGCCAATGTTAAGACAGGACTTTCTAAGGTGGTTGTTCGAGAAGCTGAGTGAAGACTAAAGTTATGCTTTTAGTGATTGAGAAATTATTTCTCGGTGCTACTAAATATTAATCTGTAATGCTAGGGATTTCTTCCTCGTCAGGAACAACACACTCTATAGTGGCATATCAGTATTCCCACACATGCACAAATGCAGTCACAAACACACACAGCCTACACATAGACACTCAGGACTCGTTGGTGTTTGAATCTATGGTGTTCAGATTACATGTATGTTGTAACTGCCTTTCCAGACAGAGAGTTTGCACTCCACATGTTTACTGTAAGTGTTCCTAAAGCAGCTGTGTACTTATTTTTTTCCCAGTGGTGTTTATAATTGCAAAACAGAAAGTTATTTGCTCTTTCTAAGGTACATACATAGGGGATAATAAGTAAAGCTCAAATGTAGTCCGTGTACAACAGTCCCCTCTACATTACAGTATGTCTGATATATTCGAACATTAACCTGACCTGTGACTCGTACATGACTCAGCTGAGGATGACGGCTATTTTGAATGAAACCCGAGTCAGCTGGTGTGTATGTGTTTGCAGATCAGTAATAGTTGCCTATGTTTGAGGTACATTCATAGTACAGTGCTGCTGCACTTTGGCTCTAATCCCAAAGAGGAGTTATTTGGAAATTCTGCATTACTAAATAAGGATAGGACATCAAGAAGCGGGATTTTATCAGTCGCTACCACTTTAGTGAAACACATATTATCATGGGTACACAGAGGTACTTTTTTTTGCAACTATTGAGCTGTATCATACGGAAGAAGGCTGCAGCTCTTAGTAGGAGAACTAATTTTACACTGTGGCTTTGCACTGACTACAGCACTGTGTGGAAAGGTCTCTGTCTCTTGTGACTATTCACGTGAACCTCATTTTGATAGCGATAAAGAAATATCACAGTATTTTTTTAATAGTCATTCAAGAACACATCTGAGCACAGCTAGGCTCAATAAGGCCACGTTAAAGTATTGCTTCAGCATTTCACGAGACCTGTCAGAATAAAATAGTAGCGTCACTTCAGAGTTTACTAAGCATTAGCGGGAATGAACATTTCTCCATTTTGGAAAAAGTGTACAACCTACCAAAGACACCTTAAAATGACTGAGAACAAGATGCACAAATAGTCTATTTTAACACGACACTAACACTAGCAATAGGGGCATGAACATTGACTGATAGTGCTGTTCTTTAGAATGTATGAGATGTTTTGTATAAAATTATCTTTTTATATTAATGAACTTTATGGATGTTGCCTTCTATGTGTGCATTTTTTTTTTATAACTGTCATCCTTTATTCTGACTTTTTTGCTGGCAAAAGACTATCACCTTTAGCAACAGAAAGCTATAATAGTAGCATTAACTACAATAGACAAAAGCCAAGTGTTATATTTTGCGTACAATTTTCTACATTTTTATACAAATGTGCTATATTTTACCAGTTTATGAATAAAGATGTTCAGTGGGATGGATGCAGAGGGTTTGTCAAACTTTTCTTTGCATGTCTGTTGTTTTAAATTTTTACTACAGCACACGCAAATACCACTGAAACCCTGTTAAGAGCCATACACTGTATACATCATGGTTTTAAGTACAGACATGGGTACAATGCCTGCTCCTCTGGATGACATTTGGGTCTGTGCCTGATGGATTATTGCAATGACTTCTTTTCTCCAATAGAGTGCAGCACAGCATGAAAACAAAGACAAATAGCCAACGGTATTCTTCTTTCATTCACTACAAAAGAAGCCCCCATAGAATAACTTCAGTGCTGCACACACTGTCTGTAGCAGGCATTTAAACCATATTCTGTGAAAATATTAGTGCAAGAAACCACTAATGCTACAGTTACTATAGGCACATAAACCTTGGTAAATTTTAAGAGGTCATGCATTAAAGATATCATATTATAGATACGTCACAAAGCATCTCTGTAAGCAGTTAAACTATATTCTGCATAATGGAGAGCCAACATTTTACCCCCAGATTATTGAAAGTCTAACCAACTGACAAAGCAGAGGACATTCATCCTAAATCATCTTTCCTTTTGTCTTCATCCTAATTGGAAAAACCCTTGTTATGAATATGATTTAAAACCTGCCTGTCACGACAGCCTATTATGAGCTGCAGGAATCTGCTAGGCTGCTACAGAAAGTAAGTGGATGAGCATTAAAAATGGCTGGTCTTGGTGACATCAGTGCCTGGACTGGCTCTCTGTGGTCAGTGGGGACTGGCACTGTGGGCCGCCGAATGCTTTAAGAAAGAAAAACTACACAAACTTGCTCGTAAAATATTATCAACATGACATCTCTGCTTTAAAAGACATCAAACAAGAGAAGACGGTGGGAAAGAAATGGGAGTAAAAAAAAGTTCATACTCATAACACTGTTTTATATGATAGTATACACCAGGGGTTTCCCAGTCTTTTTTTGCTTGTGCCTCCATAAAATGAGTTCATGTCTATTTGTGACCTCACATCACAGGATATGGTGGTGTGGAAGTGAGTTATGAGCAGTGTAACCAAAGAGTGATTTTTCCCCCTCAGACTGAAGCATAATTAGAGAAAAGACAGAAAAAATATGAATTTAATTTTGTGTATTTTCTGTCTTTCTTGCATCTCTTAAATAACCCTGCGAGCCCTTAGATTTATCTTGGGACCCAATGGTGTATCCCTCCGCCTGGCACAGAACCACTTACTTAGCCACATGACAGCAGAGTAAAACTAATATTCTAATTATAAGTAATTGTAATTCAATTTGGGAAATTACGCCACGGCTACTAAAAATATAAATGTCCCATGTCTTGTCGAGCAGTTTAAAATCGTGTAAGAAACATAGTCCCGATCAAATCGCATCGCCTTCTCTGTCTAGATGCGCAAGGACGGTAACCATAGCAACAGAACCTACATCTGCTAGCAGCTAATGCTAGCTAAACTAGCATACTCTCATTTTTAGCAAACAGAATAATGGGCTAAACTGACTACAAGAAAACTTTTAAAACGTCTTGGCGATCTGAAACATACATGTGGTAAGTAGCAATACGATCCAATATCAAACTGCAATATCAGAGTATCCTCATAGCCTAAGAAAGCAATGGACTCCTCCATCTTGTCCCGTTACTTTCATCACTGTGTGTAACACCTTGTCCCGTGCTAACGCCGCCATGTAATCTGCTGTTCTCTGGTGAACTAAAACAATAACTTTTTTTTAATGTGATATTTTTAAAATGGTATCCCCACCATTACTTTTTACAGTACTGGCTCAGTTTGGTTCAGGGGCCTCAGTGTGCTTAGACTATATTGGCATTGTGGTGTTGTGGCATGGCACAGTAGACTCACGGCAGCCACTACAGCCTGGCAGTGATGCTGAAGTTGACTCATATGCTCCGAGGCAAGGGGAAGTTCTCCTGACGGACTACTGATCTGCAATCTGGCATAAGCTATCCAGATTTGTTATTTGAAACAATAGCTGAATCCCTCACAAAAGGGTCAAATAGGGTGTTGACATGGAGGGCAGCTGATAGGAGATAATAGGGAGAAGAATAACATTTTACAGCTCACAAGTCTATTG
This sequence comes from Chaetodon striatus, assembly GCA_029783705.1. Classification (NCBI taxonomy): domain Eukaryota; kingdom Metazoa; phylum Chordata; class Actinopteri; order Chaetodontiformes; family Chaetodontidae; genus Chaetodon; species Chaetodon striatus. Next base: position 13,465,268 of record JAPZEB010000012.1, read on the forward strand.
CAACATGTTGAGGACATTTGTGAAAATATCAGTGCAAGAAACAGCTACTGCAGCCCATACACCTTAATAAATGTGACAAACTCACCCTTAAAATGAACCAGATCATATCCTAGATCTGAGATGTGTATGCTACAACACATTAGAAGTGGTATTCACTCTTAAAACTACATTCAAACTGTCACCGTTGCAGTGAGGTGCACTGACTGAAAGAAAGCAGAGCTTATTTTGGACATATGGTTGATGTAAATATTATATAAGCTTGCTGTATTTGTGTAATGTTTAACTTTACTTCTTATTTGACACAACTACATAAATTTCAGATCTAAAGCTCCGTGACCTTCACTGGTTCATTTCCTGGAAACATTGTCTTGTCTCTTGCCTCAGGCCAAAGTGATTGTTATGCAAAATGACCGTAGCTTCTTTCTCGCCACAAAATTAGAAAGTGAGCGCGCCTTTGTATTTTCATACTATATTCTTGAACAGGTTTGAGCTATAGGCTTTAATGTAAAAAGTTAGACGGCGCTGATGCAAAGACAGTGTTTTCGACTCTACAATGTGATCTCCTCTTTTCTGTAGAGTTACAAATGGAAATGCCAAAATAAGAGTTTTTTCAAATGCAAAGAAGTGGGCAGCATAATGACTTTTCTCTTTTCTTGTCTTGCCATTCAGAGGGAGGCTTTTCTTTTCCTTTGTCACTTAGGTTGGCATATAATTAACTCCTGCTTAATATGCTGTTTAAGGGCTCTCCTCCCCATGCAAGAAGCTTTGAACCATAGACCACAGTCAGGGACAAAACCCCAGTGGGACTGCTTCCTTCATACTCCTCCTTGTGTGTGTGTGTGTGTGTGTGTGTGTGTGCGTAGTTGTTTTAACAAGACAGTAGAAAGCTAAACCTATACCACCGCAGCATTGCTGGCTCCTCATTTTACACTGCACAACTATTAAACCAAAATAAGACTGTGCACAAACATACCAATCTTAGTCATAGTCCATCAGTAATCAGCTGAATAAACCCTTCAAACGGTGCATAATTAAGTGCATCTAAAAGAAGTGTGTGAAATTAAAAGGGCTATTCTACGAATGGTTGATTTATGGGTTTTGGTTCAACCCATCAAAAGAAGTGCAGTATTGGCATTTTTATCAAAGCTGAATATGCAACAAACCCAAAGCTCTAAATTTCATGTCACTTGTACAATAATATACTATATATTTAATCAGGAGTCAGAAATGTATAATCTGATTAAACCCATCTGAAATTTTCAGTAAAGAACGCTTAACCAGAAGTATTGAAATACTTTGTAGACGCATATGACCATAACTTTAAAAAAAAAAACAGCTCCCAGGACCTCTGAAGCACCTCTGCACCTCTGTGACCCTCATCTGTAGCAAAGTTTATTGCCCCCTCCTCATGCACCTCCTCTCCTCCCTCTCCTCTATCCATCCCACCACAAAGAGCCGTGATGACCCCTCTGTCCCCCTCTTTCTTCGGCCCTCCGCTCCCTCCCCACCTTCAGGATGCTTTCTCTTCCAGAATCCATTAAGAGACAAACCCCCAGCAGTAGCCGTGATGGGTGAAGGGAAGAAGGGGGATGTATTTTTGTTTTTCCACCATGAGCTGATGATGTAGCGAAAAAGGTGTCACTGAAAATGTGACCTTGGGCTCATGCAGTGTTGAATAAGTAACAGTGTTGAGGTGGTTGGAGTTTAAACCATTGTTAGGTTTAAAGAAAGAGGAATAGAGTCAGGATTGTGTTGTGGAGTTATAAAAATAAATATAATCTATAATGTCAAGTCTTGTGAGTGTAGTACTCAGATGTTTGTGATGGACTTTTGTGCATAAAGTCTGCTCTTGTTTCATAATATCTCTACAGGGACTAAAAGCAATTAATTTTAGAGACTTTTTTATATGCTTTGATTGTGTGGTTAACACATAAATTAACTGTATGATTATAATTCACTTGACATTTTGTATTGCAATCACATATCTTAAAAAAGTCCGCGTGGATAGTCTTTACTTAACAGTGTCAGATCCCAGTTTGTTTACTCCGCACAGACTCTATAGCAGGCCACATTATGCGCCGTGAAAAGCTACCCGGCTCGCTTGTATTATCTCGCAGAGTTACTTAGAGGTGGGGGGCACTAGAAAGCCAAGGTGGGGGTCCTGAACGCCGCGTTAGAGTTTTATTTCGGATGTTTTTTTCAGTTGCAAAACAGATTACGGTCCAGGTTGCAACACAAAGGACTGTCAATGCACCACTTCCTACAGCCATCCAGGGGTGAATGGGGCGCAGGACGGGGTCCACTCCAGGGTACTTGAGCGCAGGTGCGAGGTGCATAACAGTCAAGCCATAAAACACGGAGGGGAGGTTGGAGGGGGTGCGCACATACCTGTTGTCATTAACCTGCAGTTAGAATAATCTCCTCGTGGTCAAAATGTAGCAAAATGGAGTTAACAGCCCCATTTGCACCTCGTAGAGCAGCCTGTAGATTTGGGTTAAGACGCTGTGCCCACTGAGCTGTGTGTGTGTGTGTGTGTGAGGAGTTTGCGCTGCAGCATTGATGAGATGCAGATCTTCACGGAGCTTTTCTGATCCGATTGCTTCAAAATTACACAAGTAATGAGGAAAAGTAAAGATGGAAAAAACCAGCAAGTATGAATCGCAACTCATCGATTAAGTCCTGCAGCCTATTGGCTAATTTCCTCTGAATAACTTAACAATAAACTTTAGCCTTATTACGCAGAAGCAATGCGCAAGCTGTATTCGTAAATTCTAACTTATTCTTTAGGTGATATACAGAGGGAAAGTAGTGTGATCCCAGGTTTAGATGGAGAAAATGAGAACTTGCTGATACATCGCCGCTGTCGGGATTCCCTCTCTGAAGAGGAGGCGCAATGTGGCGAATTCGGGACAATGTTTAGTCAAACTATAACGGGTGTTATAACTTGTAGGCTAAAAGAGCAGGTCTCACTAATGTTGAGTGCTTTGTAAATTAGGAAGGTGTTCAGCTCACGATGCCAAGACTGACCTCAGGGCCAACCTCTGCTGCTGACATCACTCCTCCTCACGGCTCGTCGCCTCTGCTTGGAGTCCCATCAAGGTCTGAGTCTCCCGCTGTGACCGAAGGCGATGCCTCATCACCATTCATTCTCAGGCAGGCACTCAGGACAAACACACAGTCGCACCGCTCCCCTGGACAAGTTTTTTGAAACGAAATAAAGCGTGATGATGACAGAAGAAAGCAGGGGCAAGCGAAGGAAACAAGCCAACCCCAGGAGGAATCGAGGTAAGAAACGTGCAGCGCTGTAAAGTTTTAGTAAGTTGGTGAATGATGCAGACAGCTGTTGCTGCAGCGGAGAGAAAGCCCTCATGCGAGCCGCGTTGATTCCCTCTGCAGCCTGTAGAAAAACTAACTCTAAATATTGTATTATGTCTGTCTAGTTTGCTGCACAGCAGTTTGACTACATTCATGTTTCAGACTCACGTTTTTTTTGCGTTTACGGCTCGTGATTGCCTTGCAGCATAAATTGCAGGGATGAGCAGTCAACTTTCGTCAGGTTGGCATCCGCTAGGGTTATTGTACCTGTGCGCACATCTGAGCAAAACCCTGAAATAAAAGTCCACAGACTGGGGCTGCATGCGTTTTGTGAAATCTCATGACCACTGTATATTTATTATATCTGAAAAAAGTTATTTTCTTAATCAATGGTAAATCATCAGTGGTGCAGAAGGATTCACAGCCTTTAAAACTTCTTGCAAAGTCAGATTTGATTTTGTTATTTAACTGAGAAATATTTTTTATCAAACAGAAAAACGTCTTACAGTCCACTGTTGTGTGACTTTCTTTGAGGCTGCTTTGAGACTGAAACTTTCTAGGATCTTGTTCCCTTATTACTTATATCCTGCGTCCTCCTGTGCAACGTGACACATTCAGGTTTTATGCAGTTTTGATAAACATTTTAAAATTTAAGCAGACTGCATCAGAAGTAATAAGATAAAAATATATTAGGTGGGATTTACAACCTCGAGGTTTTACTTGAACTACAGTGTCACACATTTCCCAGCATTATTTTTTGTGTCAAATCTTATAATCACTTGCATGATAAAAATCTGCATAGATAGATAAATATAACATTTAAAAATGTTTCCTTATTGGTGTGTCCCTGTAGTTTTTCTGTCACATATAAAGGTTTTTCAAACATGCATTTACGTAAAGCAGCTCACCGTGTGCATGTGGGATTAATTCAGCTGCACAGTTTGAATTCTAACATGACGATCAATCACCTTATCTTAAATGCGTGGTAAGCCTCAGATGACCTTAAAGCTGGAGATGATGTCAGTTATCAGTTTCTGTGAATGCTTCCTACAACAGTACTGAGATGAGCTTCTGAGCAGTATTCTCCCAAGTAAGAGACTTAGTTGAAACTTTGTTCTTCATGCATCCAGTGGTTCCTTGTTTGTGTGTGGCTCTGAACTCAGAAACACAAATAAGGATACACACACCTGTTCATGGATGCACTTATAAACATTTGTCCGTCTATTCAGCTGATAACAACTGATTTTTTTTTGTCAGAGTCAGATCCTGCTTCCCTAACCCAAAACAAACAGAAATTATCCACAACACTGAATGCTTCTCTAACCTTTAATTTAACTTGCAACCCCTTTATAAACAACCAAAATGAAAACCTACCCTTGAACTCTTAAACCCGAATAAAACTAAATTATCCTGATACTAATGGGGTTTGTGGGCGATGTGTGCCAGCCGGTGCCTTGCTGCTGGCTCTGTATGTAATGCAAAGTTGTTGGGTGATGCAGGGGAAGCTGTGAGATATCCCAAACAAACCTAACCATTATCCCAAATGCAAACATAGCTGTACACTAAGAGAAAACACATAATTAAGTGGGTGTCTAATGTTTTTTGATATCTTGCTATCACTGAGAGGATTTTTTTTCCACTTCAAAAACAGAGCACTCAAACACAAACATAGCTGCTTTTATTCCTAACTCTTTCGAGGTTCCATGAAAGCCCTCGCAAACCATCTACATGCTTGTTTGCCTCTGATGTGACACACAACCGCCATGAACCTATTTGCTGTAAGGAGCCTGTTTACTTATATAGTTTATTGGTTTGCTGTAAGTGTTTCCTCATTTTATTCAGAGAGGTGTGAAGCTCAGCAGAGTGTCACCAGGGTGAGATCCTCACTGGCTGCTTAGCGATAACGGGTGCTTGTGTGTGCATGCGTACACACACGCACGCTCTCACCTTTGACTGTCACGTAGCAGTTTGTCGACCGACTTAACTCTATTCCACAAATCAGCCACATCACACTACCGTGAAAGCTATCAGCAAAAAGGCACACTTACTGACAAGGACCTGTCACTTATCAGACCGCCAGCAAAAACAGTCCAGTTCCTTTAATTCCTGCAGTGACCTCAGAGGAAAGATAAGCATCGCCTCTGGTCAAACTTCTGGTAACTTTTATCATTTAATGCTGCGTTTTGAATAAGTGAAAGCTAATTAAAGGCGAATATAAAGAAAAAGGATTAAGAATTGATATTTATCTGAGAATTTAAAAAAACAGTAAATGACAGACTGTTTTTTTTATGTATTTTACACATATTAGAAGTTAGAGCAAAAGTTAAAGTTGCTTCTTCCCCCAGTTGCACTACGAATTGTTAGTGAATCTGCATGCATGGCTGGCCTGATGGCATGCTTATGTGTGAGTGAGGGCTTGTTGCGTGTACAGTACATCCTCGTGTCAGTGTAGAAATGTGTGTATTAAAGCTCTGTGTTGGATTTGGAATGTACTGGGCTGGAGGCGGCTGTGCGAGTAGGGAGTTAAAGGTCCTTGATAAAACCAAATGAATTTGGCAGGCCCGACTCATAAGACAGCGATTTTGGGGATCTTTTCCAAACCAGAAGAAAGAGAAAAAACACAGGCTGACTTTTCTTCTCTCTCCAAGGCGCCTATTGATTATGTCTCTGTCTCCCTCAATAAAACTGTCAATGTTCACCAATCTTAAGCAACGTGAGGAAATTACTACCCTTCATTCCTGGCAGATTGAAAACAGTCCTGAGACAATGGAAGGAAATGTATCCATTTGAAATGATGACCTGTATTTACTGGCTGTGAGTGAGAGATCTTAGTTTCAAAGAGTGTGAAATAATTAGCTGCGCTGCAGGCCCGTATGCACAGTCAGTTAAACCCATGATTTCTAACCTACTGTTGAGTCATTTGCCCTTTTCCTTAATGAGAGAGAGATAATGGTGGCGTTCATTCCATGTTTTTTAATCAACAAAAGTGTTTTTTGTTCAGCTGTACCCACTTTTTTTGTGCATAGGGAAACATTTCTAAAATTACTGGATGATGAATGGAGGCGATGATGAATCTATTTTCCCTGACAAAAAAAGTATAACTTTTTTTTTTTTTTTTTTTTTTTTTTTAAAATTAAATAAATTTTT
>JAPZEB010000012.1:13476187-13490525 GCA_029783705.1 Chaetodon striatus
CCACTCTCTCTACACACACACACACACACACACACACACACACACACACACACACACACACACACACAGATAGTATACATACACATAGTTACCTGTGAGGGAGTGAACACATTCCATCATGGAGCTAACACGCTTCACTGATCTTTAGGCCCACACCTGTAACAGTGGAGTCTTTAGGTCTTAAATTTTATACACATCTCTATCTATCTGACTCCCCTCCTCTCTCTCCCTCAATCTCTGTTTCTTTTGCTGGCAACGTCTCATTTCAACACATTTCCACTTTGTCTCCACCAGACACTTTTTCAAGCAGCAAAGGCATTGCCTTCTCAAGTTTTTTATTGGCAATAAATGTGTCCATTCATTAAGTCAGTCAGCCATTCACTTGTGTTATTACTGGTACCAGAAAAGTATCTCCAAAGAACTACTTCACACAGACATATCACATCACAAATCAGGGTCACAGTGAGTGAAAATGTGAGAGCTTTTGCAAAGTAATGAGAATACCATTTTTGTAATGGCTTATGCCTGTAATCACAAATCACACTAGTCAAACTCCAACTCTGACGTCCGACTGAGCAAAGATGTTTAGACGTTTGCTAGCAGCGTGCATTATTAGATCTTTGAATTAATCTTTGGTAGCTCAGGTATGATAAAGAACAGGATCCATACACCGGAAGTATTTTGTGCTCAAAAGGAAGCAACGCAAATGATATCAGTATACACTGGTCCACTCTGTCATTTATCACTGTGTAACAATCTAGTAAATAGTCTTATCTCATCTTTTTTTTTTTGAAGAATTTCCCATGGTACGTGACAGGTTATCATGTATTTTTTGGTGTTGCAAAATGAGTTAAACACGTCAGTCAGTAAAGGAAAATGAATAGGCAAGAAGAACAAAAAACATTCTGAACTTGTACAGAATCAATTTCTTTTTCCTCTTCGGCTGTGCGGTCGACTTTGGTACCTCAGGGAAACAGTGTAGTTATGATTATATAGTGCATGTGTCCAGCATGCAGGAGGGATGGAAGGGGAAGTAAGTCATAAGGCAGCCTGGCAGCATATCAGAGGGAGGTAACGTCATCTAAATGATACAAGTAATAGGTAGGTGTGAATGCGTCCAGGCCTGATATTGGGACGGGGCTCTGACTTTCAGACACAGATCTGGAAGGTTGACTTCATTGACTTCATTGTCACTTCTTTTTTTTCCCTCCCCTTCTCAGATTTGCAGCTTTTTCTGGCTCTCATCTGTTGCCTTTCTTTCTTCTCCCCCACTTTGTGTGAGTCTGTCTTTCTTTTACTGTTTCAGTGTTCTGTCTTTTCTCTTTCTTCTCTTCCTCTATCATCCTTTTGAATCGTCGTTATCTCCTCCTCTGTGTATCTTAACTCTTCCACCTCCCGTCCCTTTCACTCTTTCTCCATTTTTATCCACCACTTCTCCTGTTTTCTTCCCCTCTCCTTCCATCTATCCATCCACCGCTCCTCCCAGCCCGGGCTCCTCAAGTCCTGTACGGTCGCCATCGTGCCCCCCCCCCTCCTCCTTCCCTGAGCGCCTCCCCTGTCCCACTGACACCACACGCTGCTCCCATCCCCCGAAAACCACTTCAAACAGCCAGCGCCATCAAAGCCCACAGTCAGTCAGCCAGGCAGCCAGTCAGCCAGCCAGCCAGCCTTCTGCTTCGACTTAAAATTACTGTCGTCCCAGTCGCAAGGCTGCTTTCCTCTTCTGATACACATCAAAGATCCTCTTAAACTCCCGAAGTTTGCTTTTTAAACCTTTCTTCTTGTTGAGTCTTTTTTATATACATTATTTCGCTGGTTGAGGTTTCTCTCTCTCTTTCTCTCCCTCCTTCTCTCTTTCTCTTCTTGCCATCTTTTTTTTTTCTCCAACTGGGCCAGGTCAGTAATGACATGCACACACTCTCTTGTGTGGTTCTGCTGTCTTTGCATTTTTCTCCATGACTTTAATTAGTTTCTTTTTCAAGGCGTTGGTTCGGGCTTCACATGCACAGCACACACATTCTCCCTCTCACAGACACACACACAGCTACACCAAGCTGCAACTAACAAACATATGGATGTGTGTTGTAAATTAATATGCAATATGACTCATACATCGGCCCTAATCAGAACTGCATAACCACAAGAAGGCCATTTTAATGGTGTGTGTTCCCCTTTTTGCTGCCTGTATTTCTTTATGTGTGCGTGCTTGAAGGGCAGAAAAAGTGACGAAAGAAAGGCAGGGACAGAAAGAGAGTAATGGTGTGTGCAGGCATGGGAGGAACGATTCAGAGAAAGACAAAGAAAATAGAAGCAGAGTGACACATTAGAAAGGCATCTTTTCTATGTTTCAAAGCCTCAGAGGTCACATGTGGTCACTTGAAATGTTTCGGTGTCTCATCATCTCTCGCCTGGAGGGTGTAATGTTGACATGCGCCAGAGGATGGCGCCCCGTCTGTATGTTAACCAGGCAGGAACTGGCTGCCAGGTCTCCTCTACAGGCTGTGTCTATTGAAACAACATTTGTCATGATAAAACAACTTTTACTTGGTTACAGTTACATCTATACGTCCTCATTCTAGTGAATGAGCTGTCCAGCAGCAGCGCATAATATTCTGTTGTCTTTTCATGTTCTTTGCTGTCAGTCAGGACATCAATACTTGTTGGTCTTTTTTTGTTATCTTTAGAGGAATAACAGGGAATAACAAGATGATTATTTTTGTCAGTTATACTGGCAGTAAGAGCTGTAATGATAGTTGAATTTAGGTTGCTGCAACTGCATGTCTAGCTAATGCCTTCACATGGCCTGCTCTGATCTTTTCATATCTTAATGTGGGTTTCTCAGAATTCTTGTATCTTGTGTTTTAAATCTGCCTGAGTGGTTAGATTAGGACATTTGGGGTTTTATTGCAGTAAATTGTCCTTTTCAAGAACACCACATCACGCAAAACACCTCTAACAGATCGTGTACACAGATGTTTGAAGTAGACAAAGTAGTGGGATACCAGGCATAGTTGTTTCACCCTAAAAACAAATGTCCCGTAGTGAGTAACTGAAAGTTGCAGCTCAAGTTGAACTAACCAAATCCCACATTGTATAGCTGTTAAGCTCAAAGAGAAGTTTTATTTAGCATGCACCCCTATTAAAAAACTTCAGAAACCTTTGTGCTCCGTCAGAGAATGTTTTAATATTCAAAAGGAGCCACTATTGTGTGGTTTCTTGCGCCAACGTACAAAATAAAGAGCCACATCAGAAAGCTGGAACGGTCCCTGAGCATTTTCATGTGTAAAGAAAAAAGAGGGAAAACAAATTTGGAGGGGGGAGACAGGGGTATTTATAGAGTGGTGTGAGAGTCTTTGCAATGACAGGAGCCTAATGAAGTGGAGTTTGGGTTTTGATTCACAGTGTGGTGAGTGCGTGGGTCCCTCTGTGACCGTTACTGCATTCCAGCACCGATCCCTCGCTACACGGAAACCAGTGCGGGCCACAGGAGAAGGCCGCGGGCCAACTCGAAATAACGTGCTCCTCTGACCGAGCTAACCTTTCTCACCAACACCAGCCCTGCCTCCAGTGCAGCAGATGCACACGGGGCACGATGGCACTGAGCTCAAACATGGTGACAAGTTATTGTTCATATGTACGAGCTCTCACAGCACAGTATAGCTGCAGTAGTTACGTAAACTTGTCACCACTGGTGAGTCACTGACACGGTAAATGAGTCAAATAACAAAATTCAGCATGACATACGAGTAGGGAAGTCCAGAATGATATCAACAGTGTTTCTTTTTTTAACTTTGACAGGTCAGTGGAAACTGTATTGTGCATGGGAGTTTATTGCAGATGTGAAATGAGGAAGCGAGAAAGAGACAATGAATGAGATCAGAGGCGGAAAGTCATCTTCATTGTCGTCAACGTTGTGAGTGTTCATTTACTGATAAGCCAACTCTTAAAAAACCTGAAGTGTCTAAACAGTTTTTATGATTTAGAGAATTCAACCAAAAACTCTTTCTTTAATATTGACTTTCTATCCTTGCAACAGAACGGTTAAATAAATAAATAAATAAATAAATAATGCAAAAAAATCATTTCCTCTGTGCTGTGTACCTGTAGAGAACAAAGTGTTGCTTGTGCAAGCTGCCCACAAAGTTTGAAAATTGGCACAAAAGCAGCAATCCACACGTATCTGCTTTGAAGGTAAAGGCCGGTGTCATGCAAGGTAAAGTTTTTTTCACTGTGGTGGTCGACAGGACAGGTAAATATGGCGGCAAACATGTAGGCAGCAGCATACAGGAAACCTCCAAAGGAAGAACACATGCAACCACAAAGGCTCTTTGCGCACCTCTTCTCTGACACCTTGCCTCATTTGTTCAAAGAAAAAAACTGATTGCCGCATTTTTTTTTGCACACAAATCGATTCTGTTTGATAAACAACTAACATTCTGTGGTTTTCGTGTGGGAACATTAAGCACTTGGTTGTTTTATGACTTTTTGTGCTCAGTTTTGTCTTTTAATCACCACGCACAGCACACAGGTAAAGGAAAAAAAGTGAGGCAGAGCTTGCGTCATAGGCAACGTTTGAACCTTGTTGAATACATTCAAACTGAAATGTGAACTTTGGCCTCTATTCTTTTTCATTTTTCTCTTACTGTTTTGTGTGGTTTCAACATTTATTGAAAACAAACAGGGAGAAGAGCCCATAGAGAATGAGTTGTTCATCCTTTTTTAACCCACAGCGGTTTGTTTTGGGTGATCTGTGCAGCTCCTATGGCTAAGATGCTCTATGTTTAAAAAGCATACCCCACACAAAGAAGGAACATTATCCAATGTAGACGTTACTTATAATGACGCACTGAATGCTAAGCTTATTATCTAGCGACAGTATCATCGCCTTTTTAAGCTACCTGTGAAAATGCAAAGCTATTAATTTTGAAGTTCCTGTGGAGGCAGTTGTCAACTCTGTAAAATCATTATAGGCTACAAAAATATATCACGGATGTCTCAAGTTGACTCACCACAATCTAAGAATACACAACTCGGGTGGGAATCTACAAGAGGGGATGAAAGTATACTCTGCAAGTGTGTTTCTCCGTCTTCTTCACACTGCCTCTCCATGTGCGTGTGTAGCCGCAGTTCAGTGCACTGTACCTCCAAGTGAGTCAGAGTTGTCTTACTGTTTCACCAGCACGTAAACGCACCTCTGTGGTGTCGTTTACTTGTCTTGGTCGAGTTATTTGGGACCCCTTTCCTGTCTTGTCAGTCTAACTGCTCCTGTTTCTCTTTTTCTTTCTTTCTGAAATGCATAAACACACACAGACAAACATTGGAGCGTAGAAAATTCTGCTTGAGTTTATGTTTACAATCATGTCATAATCCTGCTTTGTGTTTTTAATCACGTGTAAATACACATGGTTAAAATTCCCATGTGTCTGGCAAATGAAACCACTAAAAAAGCAGTGCTCCGCCATCTGCATTAAGTGAATTCACACAAACTCTAAGCAAAGCTGTGCAGTATGCATGGGTAAAGTGCAAATATGAGTAGGAGGAGATTAAACCTATCAGATGTAAAAACAGAAAAAAAAGTTAGTCTAGGATTGAATGTGACAGATAAAGACAATGGCAGAGAAGCTGTTATCCTCTCTGTTTCGTCACGAGGTAGATTAGCTTCCTCTGCAGCATATGGATCGCACAGTGAGTTACAGCTTTGTTAACTATTTAGTGGCTTTGCCATACATTGTTTCAACTTATTTTACTGTTGGTTTTATCTGTTTGTCTTTTGAAGTCACATGAGTACAGGTTTCCACTCAGCAGATGTGGTTCACTGGTTGGTGCAGTGATGTGACATGTAGATACAGAATAACAGATAACAGATCTCATTCGATTTTCAGATGCCTGGGCTCTTTCAGAGCGACCATGGCAGCTGTACACAACACCACACTATGTTTCAGCCGGTATCTTGGGGGCTGTGCTTTGATTCGCCGAAGCTCCTCTGAAATCGCACTGAGAACGAGCTCATATGTGAATAATGAAACTAACACCAGCACACAGTAATACCAAAAGTGCAACTCGTTGACAAATCAACTTTGTGAGTGGTATCAGCGAATAGCTCGCTTTGAAGCTAATAAAATGCCAAAAGGGATTCTGCTTTTGTGTCACAAGGGCCCTAATTGAACGGAATCATTAAAAGCCACAGTGAACAAAGGCGAAATAGTTTCAATACAGCGTTTCTTGTCGGATTTAAAGATCACTGCTCAGTGTGCAGAATCGCGCTGTAGTTGTGCCCACTTCTGCCTTTGAGGAGCCTTAATCAATACGAGGAAATTAGCTCGGTGTTTATTTCTCGAGCTGATTGTTCTGTGCCCCTCTGAGGGTTTCAAAGTGCAGATGTTGCCACTCGGCTGCACATTCTGTGGTGGTGGTTTAAGTGCCTTGACAGGGTGGTGTCTCCTAATGAGCAGGACATCTAAAGGCACAGAGCCGTGACTTTGCTGCTGTGGTACCGCATGGGCTTTAACTTTTCCATCTCTGACTGCTTTTCAGATATCCATGGAGTATCGCGCACACACACACAAACACACAAAGTTATTGTCATTTATTTCTTTGCCTCGTTTGATCATGCTGTAGTCCTCTGCAGCAGTAGGCCGGTCATGCTCCCCATTTGTGCCCACAATACAAGTCGTGTTTGTTTGTTTTTCTGTATTTCTCTGTACCCTAGTTTGTGTGAGTGAGTGTGTGTGTGTTGAGGGAATTTCCCCTCTGTAGCGTGTTTTTCACAGTTCGACATCAGTTAGAGGATTTGTGTCAGTGACAGTTTGACACTGTTGCTTTCTGTCTCTGTTTCTTCTCTAATTCCTCACTCCTCTCTCATTCTTTTATCTCTCTCCTCCTCCATCACTTCTTCTTTCTCTCTCCCTCGCTCCCAGTGCAGTTCATGCTCTGTGCAGTATTCTTCGTGCACCTCTGCCTCACTTCTGTCACCCCTCTTTCTCTAACATACACACCACAGCACTGTGTACCAAACACACTGCAAGAATGCAAAATCACATGCTGCACCACACATCACATTTAAGCATCTCTTCCTCCACACTAATATGACCTTTACAATCCCCAACAGTGTCACAGTTTCAGTCTCATTTATTCTCGCCGGCAGCCATTTGCAGACTTTTTTTTTTTTTTTCTAGTGGCTCGCTGCCAGCCAGCTAAGAAACTGCAATCAATTGAACTCGAACTTGACTGCACGACTAAGACTCTCATATCAATGTGTTTGTGGTTATTTTCACCATCATTAGACAAGAATGTTTGCACTTCCTCTTCTCTGGCCACAGAAATGCAATAAAAGTGCAGCAAAACATCACATTACCACCATTCCTATTGGTTAACATGTAATTTGGAGCATTTAATCCTAAATTTGCTGTCAGCATTCATGATATAATCTGTAAAACATTTGGATGGATTGAAATTAAAAGTTGCATTCCTAAATGAGGCGACCACCGAGAGGAAAATTCAACACTAAGTTTTCTGTAAAGTAAATTAAACTCACTTTGAAATATTATTGGTGTCATACACTCTCCTATGATCTTACAAAATGATAGTTTGGAATTAAATCTTCTTGAATCAAAAGTTATTAATTTATTGCTGTATAAACATGTCTATGAAATGACAGTGTGTTCATTATGTATTTGGTGCATGTGCAATAACACAGTTAGATGAAACATGATTGGCACACAAGCACCAGTTGTGCTTTTCCTCCTCTCACAGTTGTCAGGGTAGGTCAGACCAAACCAAACCAGAGCAGGCCAAGGTGCCTAAGCCAGAAGGAACCATCACCCTGAGAGACAGAGAGAGTTGCTGCTACGATTGAGAAGATCAGGTGGGAGGTGTTTGTTCTTGGTTGCGGTCCTCCTCTGACTCATTGTACAAATGTCAGAGAGCAGGTATGAATAGGGGAGCTGTCACAGTGAGAGTTTTTTAAATGGCATGTTGGATTTCTGCGATATATTTTAAGATGGGTCATCGTTGTCAGCGCGAGCGCATTCTGCAGATGAATATGGATTTACCTCGTCTCTGAACTGCTCTCGTAGGTACTGTAAAATGACAATACACACATCTTCCTGCACTTGCTTTTTGTTTGACGTGTGGGCGTCTGTGACCCTCGTGGTAATTTATTTAGTTTAAAATAGCAAGTGTTGACTATCTTTTGACACCTGTGAAACCATGACAGTTTGAGCAGCATGGAAGGAGCATTACATTATCCATTAACTGAAGCCAAACAATTTCTAAATAATATCTAAATATATATTTTTTTTATATCAAAAAGAGTTCTGTTACAAAAACTATGATGCATCAGTGTGTCTTTTATGTGTCAGTTTATTCAGTTGACTGTATCTCCTCTTGTTTATGACTGTATTACCACCAACATTATGATTGCATTATGTCATATGAAGAGCTATGTGGATTTAATTTACTTTGTGTAGCAGGATAACTCTTGGCTTATATATAAGTTTGAAAAGTGATGTAAACTGTTAAAAAACAGTGGCACAAGAAAATAAAAAGAGACTACTGTAAAAAAAAAAAAAGCATATTTAAATTCTTAAACTAAACTCAGCACTTTAAATATGTACTGTACTTGATTTTATTTCCTATGTGTATTTAGAGTTAATGTTAACGGTATACATATGGTGCGTGGTCTTGATTTTGCATTTATAACAAAAACTGCACTTCTATGACGCACTTGATGCAGACTCAAAGTATTTCTAACACAGTTAAAAACTATATTAGTAATACTGCTATTTGTGCTCCGTTTGTTGTTGCTCAAAATGTATTTTTTTTCCATTTACCAAAATGTCTTAAACTGATATTTGCAAAAAAAATGTTGTTTATGAGGTTGTTTTTATCTCGTGAGAAATAAAAATCCATTAAATAGCACTGATAACATTTTATTCCTGTTATTCTGGCTTTTATGTAACGTTCTTGAATTGTAAGAATCAACAGAACGGTAACGATTACATTGCGTGGTAAATTGGGCCTGGCCTTGTTTGTTGCCTTTAAAACCAAGAGAAACAAACAAGGTAATTTCTAGGTAATTATTCCGTGCTTACCATTTAGCCACATAATTACTAAGTCAATACCAGATCACATGTGTGCGTCGTAAAATAAACTGCAGCTTAGCGTGTTGCTGTACAGTAGATGCCCTCTGGGATATAAACAGTGCAGAATTAGACCGGCACTGAAACTCTCTGTGCTGTTGTGAGCCAGTGCAAAAGAAATGTTGATTTTTTTTTTTTTTTTTTTTTTAGTCTTTATCTTATGTGACTTTTTTTTAGTTGCGGTTTGTATTTTGCTGTGGTTGTGTCAAGATTTTTTCTTTCCATGTCACGCACATGTGTGCTTATGAATGCATACAGGCGTTATCTGTCTCTGTCTGGCTTTGAAAAACTGACTAAACTATGTAAGAAATAAAAGACTGCAGATCATCATTTTTTTAGTCTTCAGATCTGATTCAAGATAGATCACAGGCCTGGAGATAACAAGAGCAGCGATTTGTTTTCTCAGGATAAAACTCTGGTGTCCCATGCAGACTGCTTTCTGGCAGGCAGGCCGTCAATCTTTCAGATGTTCAGTCACTGTCAGGCAGGGAAAGCGGCAGACAGATTAAAATAGTGCTGCAGTGTTTGATCTGAACACACTGTTGTTGTCAAACCATCAGAAAGAGTCCCCAGAAGACCGAGTGATCGACATTGTCAAGCATGATGCAGCACAGTTTAGTTAGCACTCTCTGGATATGAGTCACGTTCTTCCCACGCACACTACAGTGCATGCACAACAGCAGTGTACTGTTTTCTACCGAGCTGCGTATTAATTTGTGTTCAGCATCTTTCAACAAATTATACATTCATAAAACTCTTGCACATTGCATGAATTCATAACTCCTTTGTACCTTGACATACAATCTCTATTTGCCTGCACTCCCCCCCCAAAAAACCTCCTGCACTGTTCAAAGATTTAGTTGTCCTGTCCAACAGAAAAAAAGACCAATTTGAAGGATGCAATCTCTATCCAAATAAATAAATCAACGGGCCCGATAATGAAAGCCATCCCAGCGCGGTGCTGCTTTAATGACAGCACATATAGGCTCAGTGTCACTCACTGTCATGGGAGAGAAAATTAGAGCCAATTTAATGCTAATCCGGACCAGATTTTTCTCTTTTTGGGCCCAGCGGTACGTCCTATCATCCCAGGAAACTCCTGCAGGGCTGATAGGTCGACCTCAACTACATCATATAACTTCATAGCTGTCTGCTGTAGGGAAGCACATTTGATGACCAATTTCACCCCCCATAACAGCAAGTCATTCCTCCCCGTGTTGGTAGAGCAGCATGGAGCAGAGGCTCGGATGACTGGCCTCGGGTGAATCAGAGTTTTGCATGGGCTCACTTTTACAGAGGTGTAATGAAGCTGGGGAAGGACATGCTGCTAGATGATACAAACAGATATGCGTGTAGGTGTTGCATTTTAAGATTAGCTAATATACTCATCGGAAGAGTGTGTGTACATCAAGTAATTTAGTTTTGTGTTTGCGGGCCGCCCCCTTCTCAGCAGTGCTGGGCCCCCTTTTGCTCTTTCAGTAACGGAGTGAGTATGTGTGTTATCTGTGTGTGCGTCTCCTAGATGTAAAGTTGACAACATAGATTTGCTGAAATGTCTCCACCGATGTAGAACCGTCTCTGGCCTTTGTCACAGTGAGCTGCGGGTCGTAACTGAATGCGTGTCGAAAGCAAAATACTCATCAATTATTGCGTCCACCAGCCAGTAAGGGTGTATTTGGAACGGCTTACACAAAATCTTTTAAGAGTGACTGAGTGTTGTTTTGACAGTTTAATGAATAAACTTTGTTTATGTTTTTATTCTATTTATTTAATGAGCTGTGAAACTTTATTTTCACTCTGATGAAAAGAGGCCAAAGGGGGAAATTTATTTAAAACTAATAAGGACCATGACAACGTTGTATTTTGATCTTCATCAGATGCTCATCAGAAACCGTATTTTCACAACAACACAGAAAAGAAGAAATGGCCCTCTGTGTGTTGGCACAGTCCGTGTCCCCCCCTCCCTCGACAATGGTTTGGCTTTCTCCAATGATGTATTTCAAAGGCACTGGCAAAGAGTCTATGTGTGTTCTTAAATGGTCATTACTTGGTTGTGATTAGATATTGCCAATCAGTGAGAGGAAAACAGAGAGTCCTCAAAAAAAGCCTTGGAAATAAGAGCCTACAGCTGAAATCCCAGGCATGTGTTTGTGATTGTCATTTATTGTCTTTGCCATGGGAAAAAGTAATGCGCCTTTCCAGTTGTGCTGCAGTCTGGGCACCGAGGGTACACTTTAAAATTACAGCATGTTATGTATCTTTTCTTCTTGCTGCCGCTCTATGTCCCTGCCGCATCACAAATCACATACGAAAATATGTGAAAAACTTGGACATAAAAACAGATTTTTCTACAGTTGCATAAATTCTTGTTCTTTAAGAGCGACTACACATATTAACAATTTCAGTCCAAAATAAGGTTTTAAAATTGATTCTAAAAATGACAAATCTTCTATTTGACAAACAGTAAACACTGTAATTACAATGATTAATACCAACATTAAAATAAGTTTTATTTTACTAGATTAAAGTTTGATCAGTAAGATAACACTTCTTTAAATTTCTCTAAATTTAGCCATGACTAATTAAATACACATATTTTTATTTAATTTATTTAAAAGTCTTTTTAAGTTTTAAAATGAAAGCCACACTGCACTCTCAGTAACTCTCAGTACCGTCAGAGTAAAACCATCCCTTTGGAAATTACACTGAAATTGATGAGAAATGACTATTATCATTTGATATTTCTGTGTCTGAAGTTTTATATTCAGTAGTGACCCAGTGACATATTTAAAATATCATTATTACTTCTTCCTTCCTTTGCCTTCCTTTAACAGCTCTGGATCTCATTTGCACAGACGTGTATGTTGCATGCTGAGCTTGTCTTCTTGTATTGATCATAATCCACACATCAACCCACACAAAGCCAATTTAAATATGTCATGATAAGAAACACATTGAACAACCTCACACGACGACAATTTATTTTCTCCTACTTACAGAGAAACAAAAAAGTAACAAATAATAATGTTGTTCTTCCACTTTAATCTCAAACAACATGTTTGATATAGTTTAGAATTTACTTTACATGTTTGAATTTCTGGTTGTGTTTTTCCCCTGTTTGCTTTCAGTTCCTGATATTTTTGGGAAATTATAATTAGCATTGTCACCGGTTAGTTTTGATTGTAATTTATGGCTGAAGTGATTAGAAACTCATTTGCCTATTGCCTTTTGATTTATGTTTGAAAATATTGAATATATATTTGGATACCACGAAACAATGTTAGCAACTCACTGAATGAAGATACATTAAATTTGATTTTCAACATATTTGAAAATACAAATCATACATCATTATTGAGCCCATTGTCTGTTTGCTGCATATCATTTAAACAGGACTCAATCTGATCCAGTGTCTCTCTTTCTCACAGTTGATGCTGAGCAAGTAAGTACACTGGGATCTGAGGGGGAGGATGAGGTGGGCCTGTGGAGCCTGGAGCCGCAGGACTGCCAGGAGAGCCTGGACAAGACGAGCCTGACGCCTAGTGAGGGGACGGAGGAGCCCGGCAGCCCTGCTCGCTCCACGCGACCGCACAGCCTCAGCCCCGGCAGCAGGAACTACTGGCCGCAGGTGGAACAGGAGGCCGAGGGCGCAGACGACACCACCACCGCATCTGCCGCTGACAGGGAGGGAGACCAAGAACCATTGAGGATGTACTGTAAGTCCCAAACTAAAGCGTAGCACTGTTTTCTTGTAAAGAAAAAAGTTATTTTCTGAACTCCAAAATACCCCTGCAATTGTTTCAGAAGAATGAAGTCCCAGCCAAGAAAGTAGCAAAGCTATGTGAAATTTGATCCATATACTGTATGAGGCTGCTGTGTAGGACACCACTGTATGTGTAAACAAGTTTACAGTGTTTTTCTGATGCAAGACGCCGCCAGTCTCACGATGCCTCTCAGAGCCCTCTGTATACACCTTCATATCAGCTCCTTGTGAAACCATGCCTTCCCTACAAGCTGTTCCTTTTTTTCACTCTTCTCTTTGAAAAGGCAGCTCTCTGAAAGCATGACAAAAGAACTCATCCCACACAATGTCACAATATTTCCATGCATCAAAGAGGTGACGTTACGGTACTGAAATCAGCACTGCGCGACGCGAGGCTTTCCCTTTTATTTAGGAGAGATCAAAGGCTCACGCGGCTTGCCTACTAACAATCACTTAGCTCCCTCGCCTCGTGTGATTTGGCCTTGCCTGATGAAGGCAAAGCTGAGTTTTTACAACACTCAGCCACACAGGCTCTTCCCTTCACCACATAAAAAAACAGCTCAAAATATGCCAACATCTGCAAACATTTGAAAAATCTTCCTCAAAGTCGCTGTAAGCTGACTGGCTTGATTCATGATAGGAGGCGCCCTCTCTTCTTCACGTGGCTTTCTCTCCCTCTCTCTCCGTCTGTCTGTCTGTCACTGCACTCAAGGACACAAATGACAAAGAATTCTTCAATCTAGTTTAATATCTGGCCAAATAACCCCCTGAATACACTGTTTTATCTGTCAGTCTGAAAGTTAACAGTTAAGTTCCATTAGATTCAGTTGCACAGTGTCATTGTATGTCCTCTCCCTCTGCACACATGGACATATGAACAATAGTCACACAGAGTCAGAGAGCAAACACCTTCTCAAGACTTAAACACAGGATACAGGAAAACGCAACAGCAGCAATGGTTCAACCGCACTGATGCACCCACTGATAAGAACTGACCAGCTTTAAAATGTCAAACTCAAAAGAGTACAAGATGAACCACCTCTAGGAGAGGTTGCGTGGGACTGCCAAACATTAATCTGCATATTGTTTGTGGTCTTTTGCACAGTGACACATTTTGTTAGCCTACTTTTGTATTGAATTCAGTGTCATGACATGACCCTCTTGGCCAGACTTTTTATTTCACTGAGACTTGAATAAAATAAAGAAAAAAGAGCCCAATACTAATATTTACCTGCAAATCTCACTAATAAAGCAGAGTGTGTGCATGTATCAGAATCATGTACAATATTTTTCAACACTGCTGCAGTTTAAAGGAATACTTCACCCACAAAATGACCATTTGTAAATCAGTTAGTCATGCTGTGCTGTGTATAATCCAATTCTCATTTATCCAGTCGAATGCTCAGCACTTCCCAAACATGCATTTTAGCAAAAC
>JAPZEB010000012.1:13490693-13506664 GCA_029783705.1 Chaetodon striatus
AAAACTGAGCCGAAAGTGAAACTTATCTATGCCCTCTTCAAAGCCAGACTCCAATACTAAGGTTTTTTCGGGTGAAGTATTTCTTTGATGTAGGAACAAACCTCTTTCTATTTATGGACATTAAAGCTCCTCTGCATCTTCTTTTCTGTTCCCAGGTAAGAACTCAGACTCCCAGAATGCCTTGGAGGACCTGGCCCACTATGAATTTCTTGCCCAGCTGAGGAAGGCCTCTACGTCAACTAGTCTCTTGGACCACCTGAACCACAATGGCACGGCGGCGGTGTACCACCCGAACAGCAGGCACGACGAGCTGCCGCCTGCCATCTGGTCACCGGGAGCTCAGCACCGCTCACCTGAGGGAGCAGGTAAGCTGGCGAAGGGAACAGCTGCAGTGATACTAAATAGAAAATCTGAAAATCTGAAATGACTGCTCTTGAGCCAGGGAGTGTGCTTAGAATGATGAGCTGCTATATAGCAGAGACACAGCACAAATCAGATTATTTATGGTAATGCTATTCTGAGTAAATGGGAAGGAAAACACTTTTCACACATCAGCTTATCTGCCGTCAATGCTAAAACAAAAGGTTTCGAAAGGGTTTGACAAGACAACACATTCACACATCCACCTTCAAGTAATTCATTCATGTAACAGCATGATGTTGTCCCACAGTTTTAATATTTTGCTTGCAGCTCAACTTCTAATATCAAATATATTAAGTTTATATAAAAGGTTGTGTCATGGTGTAATAGTTTATAGAGTTAAATATCGTAAAACAAAGATGTAAAATACCTTCAATCAAACAGCATCCCATACACAGTATAACTCTGTCAGTACAATTACAACACGGTCCTGTCCCACTATATTACGGCAAATATGCAGAACACTTAATTAAGACTTTCTTGTCTGTACCTACAAATAGTAAGCGAAGATAATTTGATATCATGCTTGATGCATGCTGGGATAGGTTCCAGCCCCTGCGGTTTAAAAAATGGACGGATATATTTAATAAATATGTGAAGTTTTCCATGGTCTGTTTAAAACATCACCGCTCTCTCTGGACTCTAGACGCAGGGAGGACCCAGCAGGCCTGTCCATTCTGCCACAGGATGTATCAGCGAGGAGCCTCTTTGAGGGACCACATCAAGTACTGCCAGGAGAGGGAGGGGGGCCACATGGTCTGTCCGCTCTGTGGATACACTGCCACCCTTAGGGCACAGATGGAGCGGCACCTGGCACTTCACAACCAAGTGCAGGACAAGGTGAGACACACACGGACAGCGGGAGAAACTCTCAGTTGCAAAACAATTCGACGATCTTCACACCCTGAAACTCATCCCTAAATGTGCTCTGTTAAAGAAATTAATAGCAATGTTCTGTCATCCCAGAGTGTCATGAGTTTGGATCCTAGCATTGAGACCAGGAAGTTCAAATGTCTGCAGTGTGGGAAAGCGTTCAAGTACAAACACCACCTCAAAGAGCATCTCCGCATCCACAGCGGTGAGACAAAATAACATCAAAACATTTATACTCACCCAGCAATTTGCTATTGTTTCCACTGCATCACTAACCCTCACTTATCATACCACTATGAAATTATACCTAATTTTATTTTGTTGACTGCAAACAAGTTAAAATAATCCACATGATAAGACAGTTATGAAAAAATGTTGAAGGTATTTTCAACCATCCCTCACCATCTTTTTACTAATGTATCCCATCTGCATGTCACCCTTTAGGTGAGAAACCTTACGAGTGCTCCAACTGCAAGAAACGTTTCTCTCACTCCGGCTCCTACAGCTCCCACCTAAGCAGCAAAAAGTGCCTGAGTGGTGGAGGGAATGGAGGAAATGGAAACACAGGAGGAGCCAGTGGTGCTTTTAATGGACATAGCCAAAGCTCCTACCACCCCTCATTTCCAACATCTCCCTCTGCAGGCGGGGGGAGAAACAGTACTGACAAGGGCTCTCCGTTGGCTTCACAGACCCAAGATCATACCGGGCCTCTGGGTCGCACACCAGAGGACCCTCAGCAGCTTTCACTGCAGGACCCCAACCACAACCCCACAGGCTTCCCCAGAGCGTCCGACCTGGCTCGGCTCTGGGACCCCTCGGCGGAGCTCTCTCTGAGGGCCAGTATACTGAAAGGGACCACCTTGCTGCCTTATCTGCACTCTGGGACCAAGTTTGAACAGATGCTGCAGGAGATGCTTCACAGGGAGGTGAAGAAGGATGAGGAGATGGACAGAGGAGGAGCTGCGATGGAGGAAAGGAGGGTGATTTACAACGGAGGAGGGCCTGACAGGAAGGTGTCGCCTGACAGGAGGAGAGAGGCAGTGAGGTCAGGTGAAGGGGAGAGAGGTGTGCTTGGGGTGACGTGCCGCTGGTGCTCACAGCTTTTCCCCAACGTGGCGGTGCTCCTGCAGCACGAGCGCTACCTCTGTAAGATGAACCGAGAGGCGGTGGAGGTGCCCGAGGGTCTGCGCAGCAAAGACCACCCCTCGCCACCTTTATTCTTCCCCAGATCAGCTCTCCAACCGGAGAACAGCAAACCGAGTGAATTAACCAACGGCCTGTCTGGAAACAAATCACCACTGCAGAAGCCCAGCTGGCACTCTGTACCGCAGCAGCTTTTGGTGGCAATGCACTCTCCCCCACAGCCCCACCATGACGCCCTGTCCTCACGAGCCTACTGGTCCAGCCAGGAAAAGGGAAGCCCAAGCCAACCAGTCAACCACTCCCCAGAGCTGTCATCACCTCGAGTCAGACGAAGGGTTCCCTCTTCAGGGTTTGGTTCTCCGGTCTGCCTCGACCTCACCAGCTGTCCTCCTGAACTGTCCTCCCCTCAGAACCAGACCGGCAACCCCTGGTCTGCACAGAACGAGCCTCTGGACCTCTCCCTGCCCAAGCAGCTCTCAGACCAAGAGGGGCGGAACAAAACTGTCAACGGCAATTCAGCCAGAGGAGAGAGGACCCAGCAGCTCAGCAGACCAAGTCCAACTTCACATCTGCCCCTTCACCACCACCCAGTCTACAGCGGGGCAGGAGCGCCGATGTTTCCAGGTTCCTTATATAATGGATTTCCTATCTTCAACCAGACTGGTTTAGGGCTTTCAGGACATGACGGCATTGCAGGGATTCCATTCGGCCAGCCAGCTAACGGCCCAGGGTTTCTCTCTCCTATGGCTTACATGATGGATGCGGATGCAGAGGCGACGCTGAAAAAGATTCACCAGGAGAGACAAGCTCTTATGGTGAGTAAGCCTTCTCCTTCAGGTCTGTTTTAAAGAATTATGTGCATTTGCTGGTGAACAACCTCAAAATGAGTGCATAGGAGCTACCAAAAATACATAAAGGCTATCTAATTACATAAATCCTGATACACATTTTCATATTGTTCTCCTTAGGGTGAGGTGTTCAGCCGTGGAGCTCTGGACTACCTCTCTCTCATGGATGACGGACTGGAGGGAGAAGGAGGACCAGGGAGGAAAAGACTGAAGAAGACAGACGAGGGGCTTTACGCTTGTGACATTTGTGAAAAGACCTTTCAGAAGAGCAGCTCTCTGCTCCGACACAAATACGAGCACACAGGTTTGTAGCTTTTACAAAAGCACTTTATTTATGTACCATTTCCTTTAGTTTATAGTTCATTATTTATCATAGTTTAATATTCCAATAGATGTTTTTTTCTTATGTTTATGCTCCCCAAATGTCTGACCTTGACTATACTGACTTGTATTTGTGTAAAGATTGTCACCAGAGAGGTATTTTCACATCCCTCTACTGAAGGGGGCGATGTTGGTGCACTTCCTTAAAATCTGAGATTCAAACATATGCCGGCAAATCTAGATTAGGCATGTCACTAATACAAAAGCCAATTGCTGTCTAAAACGGGAAACGCATATCGACGAAGGAACAGACTTCGACACAACACAGGCAAAGAAACCTGAAACCTCCTGCGCAGAGTGGACTTATCAGCGCAGAGAACAGAGTTAGCATCATGAAAGTTTTGATGGCAAACATGGCAGAGAGCACAGTTTTTGGATGTAAACCAGATCCATGGAGCCTCTGTCCACTATCTGTTTAATAAAAACCCTACTGTAGCAGATATTGTATGTTTCACAACCATTAACGCTGTGTCAGCCACTGCCAGTTAGCCTACAAGCTAACAAGCTAACAAACAACATAAACAAACAAAAGATGCTAACCAGACTCCTCACCTGAGTCTGACTGAGGCTCGAACATGAATGGCTGAATCTCTCGGATGTTTACTCTAACGCTACGCTAGCCATTTTGAAACGCACTGTTCTTTCAACTTAGTGCAAGCAACACTTGAGAAAGTGGAAAATAAAAGCGATGAGGAGCAATGGTGGGCTGGGTGGGGAGTAGATCTGCTTCTTGCCCCTTTTTATGTTGATACATCATGCTAAACAAAATATTAGTACATACTTCAAAACCTGTCTAGAAGGGGCCTTAAAGAGCGTGGGAAACATGCTTATGTGGTTTCTTGCTGAGAGATGTTGGTAGATTTTATTTCCTTTGAAAAGACCCAGACCAGCTGTTGCCCCAGCTGCCAAATGTTTATGATAATGTCTTTTCAATTTTTTATTTTTTTTTTAAACGTGGGTATATTTTCTTTATAGAATCTAAGAATCCATTTCTCTGTCTTCATGACAGGTAAGCGTCCTCATGAATGCAAGATCTGCAACAAGGCCTTCAAGCATAAGCACCACCTGATTGAGCACAGCCGGCTGCACTCTGGAGAGAAACCCTACCAATGTGACAAGTGTGGCAAACGCTTCTCTCACTCCGGCTCGTACTCCCAGCACATGAACCACCGCTACGCCTACTGCAGCAAAGACCAGGATCCAGACCAAGACCACGAGGAGATGCCTCTCACACCGGGGGCGGGCAGCAATCTCGTGAGCCGCCTCGCCGACGAGACCCATCTGTCCATGGAGGATACCCAAACCGCGCACTCCTTCCTCAGCGACTCCAGTCTGGATGGAGCTGCAGAGGCCCTCAAGGAGGAGGAGGAGGAAGAGGAGGAGGATAAAGAGGCAGAAGTTAGTGATGGTCATGTGGAAGAGGCACATGTGAGTTTGTCAGGAGCAGCAGAGGAGCTGAGAGGCAGCCCCATCCGAGGACCGACAGGAGAGAATGGAGTGCAGAGTGAGAGAAATGGTTATGATGTGGGAAACCATATTGACAGTGCAGAGAGACAGTTCTGGGGCCGAGACACTGAGGACCAGAATGGAGACTTGGACAAATGTGAACTGAGCCTGGAAATAACAGATTTACCCAGAATAAAAACTTAAAGTGATTTTAATAAGCCAATACAATGCATATACTATATATATTAAGACTTTTGACTCACTTTTCTCCCATATATTTGTAAATATAAATTACAGCTCCACTGATTTTTTTTTACTTAATTTCACAACCTGAAAGAATGCACAGACCTGCCAAAGAATAGGTGGCCTTAAATGGATGAAGCCATACAAACAAAAATATATGTGACAATACAAATTACAGTATTTTATCATGCTAAATAGACTTGTTGTTTCCTTGTTTTTCATTTGTTTTTGTTTTTTTAATAATTTCTTTGTTTGCCAGGACAGCTAAAAAGCATTTGGGTTGACCCATCTGAGATCACGTCACATCCAGATGTGACATCGAAGACATCTGATTTTTTTACACGCTTGCTGCTGCTGACTGTTGCACAACCCATAACGAAGAGGCCTTTTGTATTTTTATGTCCAGGATCCAGTTTACTTTGTTTTTACTTTGTTCAAAATATTTGGACTGTGAGCAGGTTAAGAAACAAGGCCCCGAAGGACAGGATCGATTGCAGGATGAAAGGACATCTGCTGTTACTTTTATAGGGACAGACCACCCTAAAATCAAAAATACATATTTTTCCTCTTTCCTGTGGTGCTATTTATCAGTCTGGATTGTTTTGGCGTGAGTTGCCAAGTGTTCTAGATATCAGCCGTAGAGGTGTCTGCCTTCTCCTCAATGTAATGGAGCTAGATAGCACTCAGCTTGTGGTGCTCAAAGCGCCAAAAATACATTTGAAAAACAGCAATGTTTCTTTTCAGAGATCATGACCTGGTTACAGCCGAGGAGGAGATTATTAACATTTACATCTTGTGCTGTAACGAGCACCACCTCTTGGCTATGAGTAGATACACGCTTCCTTCTGAAAGATGACAGAGTTGGCGGGAGTAAGCTCGGTCTAGAGAAAACAGTTACTACACGAAGCTGCTCACAACAAGGTCTGTGGATCATCTTGAGTAAACGCATCATGATTTCTGGAAAGAGACATTGTGTCTCATGCAGCAACATTCTCTTAAATCTTATCTTTATTTCCTGTTAAAAGGAAAAATAAAAGATGCACAAAACGTTCTTAGCCATCCAGATCTGCTCCTAACCAGGTGTGCTAAATGATGAATCCCTCTTGATCTTAAGTCACGTATTAACATACGCAATGCTCCCTAAACACTAAATAAGGGCAGGTGTTGATGCCCAAGAACTGGAGAGAAACCACCAAACAAAGGCTGTAAGAAGTTCTGCAGAGGTGAAATAACATACGGTTAAATAAACTTAAAACACTAAACAAAGTAATTGTAATTTTCCAGAGTGTCAGTGCCAGCATTACAGAAACATTTGCCGTGTCCGTAGCAGTGATGGAGGAAGTATTTAGACCGTTTACTTAGAGTATGTAAGTACACTCAAGATGTAGTAATCAATTCAATAAATAAAAAATAATTAGACTAATTACAAACATTACAAACATTAAGTCCTCATATTTGAGAAGTTGGAACCAGGATTTACATAAAAAATGACTAACGATTATGAAAATAGCTGCCAATTAATTCTCTAATTAATAGACTAATTGTTGCACTTGTATTATGGTTTGAATGTGAAAATCTTAATTTTTGAAGTGACAAGTAAAAAGTAAAATACTTTCCTCTGAAGTGTAGTGGAGTAGAAGTAGAAAGTGGCATGAGATTAAAATACTCAGATAGCATAAAAGTAGCTCAGACTTGTAAGCACAGTGCTCGAGTTACATTTCACTACTGATCAGCAGAGGGACGCACAGTAACTGAAGTTACAGTAAATACAGTTAATGGACCAACTATAGTAGTATTTCTTTAGCCCACAAATTTAATAATCCAATCATTTTGATCACTCTAAAAGGTAATACAAGTTTGATTATGTGATATTCATGCATTTTTCTTAAATGTTCCCTAAATTTAAAACTTAGGTTTCATTGTGTTGAGCGACTATTTGTGAACTGTAAAAACAAGATGTTGTTTTTCATATCTTGGACAGAGTGATCGTGACCGCTCATAAAAAAAAAGAAAACACTGGTGAATCCCAGAAATCAGTGGGTACTGACAAAATAAGAACAAATTGTGAATACAAACAAAAATAAGAGAAAATTTGTTTGTGTCTCGTTTCTTGCATGAGGCCCACTGCTGTTGAGTTTTTAAATGTTTTTTTTTTTTGGCGCTCTGAGCACCACAAGCTGAGTGTGATCTAATTTCATTATATTTGAGAGAAGGCAGACATCTCTAAGGCTGATATCTCCAAAACTCAACTCAAAACAAAACAATCTGTACTTATAAATAACACCGCGGGTAAAAGCAAGAATATGTATTTTTAATTTTGGGGTGAACTGTCCCTTTAATATGGAATAAGAGTTTAAACGTTACAGATGCAGCGGGATCAATCAGTTGCTTGATGCTCAGTTAGTATATTTATTCTTCCTCATAAGTATCATTTAATTTCCTGTGGTATTATTTCATACAAATTCTTACCTCTATTTTAAGAAATGAGCAATAACTTGTAAAATGTCTTACATGAAAGTACACACATGCAGCTATTACTCTGTCCCAAAGCCAGAGAGGGCTTGAGAATATATGGAAGTGCTCCTTTTATCATTCATGCTGTGAAATCAAAATGTACAACCAGCTCATCTCTTCAGGTTCACTATGGTGCTCAGTGGCTTTGACTAATCAGCAGTCTGAGTAGTAGTTTAGAGCAAGCGCGAAAAAGAGGAAGAACTGGAAGGTGGTTATTTATTTCTTTAACAAAAAGCAGCGGACTGCACCTTTTTAATTGTATGCCTTGCTATGGGGACAGTCATTCCTGCATCTCTGTATGATAAAGGGGGTAAAAGATGAAGTCAGTCTTTGGGGGTTTTCCTTTAAAGGAAGCAATTAAAACTCGCACTGTCTCACTTTTTGTGTAGTAATCACACAGAGCTGCTTTATTTCATTTTACGCTGAAGTATCTCCTGTTTCCCCGCAATAATTTACATGTGCTGCGGCCTATTTTCTCAATTGTGTGTCACACATTTTGAGACTGTCTGTTGAGGTGTGGCGAGAGGGTCAAGACTCAGGACACATGCACCAGCTTCTAACTTCCTCTTTCTGACTGCAGTGTAGTCAACGTGAAAAGTGCCTCAGATGCACTCAGACACTGTGAGTAATCCGACAAAGCCTTGGTACAACAAGATAAGACGGTGGTGCACGAGGTGTGACTAAGCTTGTAGCATTCATGCATACCATGCGCCAAAGACACTTCTTGGTCATAATGTGTGTGTGTGTGTGTGTGTGTTTATCACCAAAGATATGCATATGTGACACACCAACTGTCGCCCCACTCGTGCGTACTTCCTTACCTGATATTTCTGGGTCAAAAAAATAGGCAAGAAATGGGTTACTTTCATTTGGCGTCTGCACACTTTTTATAACAAGCAGTGTTTTTTATCTTTTACTGGCACCCATGCAACTTTTGTATTAACTTTTTATATGTTTTTTGCATGTTTGTGGATATTTGTAATAAAATTGTACATACTTTGTCACCAGAATCTTGTATTTCATTGAGTTTTCTTTTTAAAAATCATTGGCTTTTTCTTGTTTTTTAACTGACAACCTTTGCTGTAGGCTTAATGAAACTGTGAACAGAAGATTTAAGTGTCATCATTTCAATGTCCATTTAGTGGCTGTGACATAGATTGAATTATTAACTTATTTCAAATAAGGGAGGTTAAATAATCGCCCCTAAACTATCAAAAGCTTTTTAGAATTTTAGTGAAGTCATAGGTCTGAGGTTTAGTTGCGGCCTGGCAACTCAGTTTCCCATCACAGTAAACAGTTTCCTCCACCAGTCATGATCTGCAGCCTGCTTTGTTACACTCACTTTCTTGTGTCTATTTGCATGATGATTCATCAGAGGTGGCTGCTGGGTGCCTGTGAACCTGTGGATGTGGCCGGGGCATGAAGGGGCTGAGCAGCACTGCTGGTATTTGATACACTAAGCTTTAGGTTAACGGTTGATTGAGTAAACAACTGGCTAACCGTAACATCAACAAAACATAACTGGTGACGCAGGTCGGTTACTTTTGGGTGCCGTGCATCAGCAGCATTCAGTCAACTGTGGCACCAACAATCGGTGATGCTGTAACATTTTCCCGATAGCTTGGCTTCCTTCTTCTGATGAGTAAGGTGACATTTAATTGAGGAGTGCCTTGACTTTTGATTGTGGTGCACACTCACATCTCCCATGTCAGGCAGCAGCATCACTTGCAACATTGCTGCAAGTCCCATCCACCAGCAACAGGTTGATGAATCGGGGGTTGAGCATTTTTTAAGTTTCGATTCCCCGCCTGACAGTGCAACAGAGCACGCAGGGCTGACTGTGAAGACTAAACACAGCTACAGATTCACTAGTGGGCAGAGAAACTGCTCTTCAGCCATCACACTGCACAAGTGTCTCTTCTCAACTGAATTACAAACAACTTAAAAGACAAAAGCCGTGACATACAGTGAGAAACAGGCCTATTGTTTGCCATGTGCCGTCACAGTTGTACCTCCTGCTGCAAGAATAAACTGTATACAGAATCATTAACGTAGAGCTGCCCGAGCAAATTACTATAAAGTACACTTTCTAAAGCGGTTTGGACTATGAAATTTAAATCAGTTTCATGGATGAAAAACATGTAACAGATGAAACATTTCACAACCTTCTCGTTCTTTTACATCCATGATTTTTTAATAAATACTTACACACTCTCGGAAACATTTTGTTTCAGTGTTGCAGCAAACAAAATAACTACCCACAGATGCAACATGGCTGTTACATATCATCGGCCCATGTTTTAAAAAATCTGTTGTTGAGAAAATCTCTTCAAACGTTTGACTATGTCTCATCACGCAGAGGCACATTAATATTTTGCCTTGTTTTAAATGTATTAATAAATATTCAGAGTTAAATAACGAGGTCAATAAGTCAAAGAAGAAAGAAAGAGGAAAAAAGGAACCGAAGGAAGAAAAAAGGGCCGCATGAAAGGACAAAGTAATAGAGTTTGACGTTCGTTGCCAACACACTGCTGATTAGGAGGGAGGGGTGTTTGATTGTGTCTCTGGACTGATTCTATTTTAGGGAGTGATTAGCACCATCACACCAAGTGAAATAAAACACATCACAGAGCTAGAGGCAATGGCAGTTTAACACCACTCAGGTTTATTGAAAGAAAAAGTCCCTTTAATTTAAGAATTTAAAGAAAGAACAAAAGATACCGTGAAAATACTTTATGTATCAATGTTTTGAGGGTGTTATATTTTCTTTGCATTACACGAAAAATAAAACGCGAGGAGCTTCTGGGACACACGGCTGTCAAAAAACCAGAAAGAAACTGCTACACTGACTGAGGGATGCATGTATAAACTGTGATGACTGTGTGCATACATGCATTTGGATCGAATAAACAAGTGTGGTCGTCTATTCGAGTGAAAAATATTTCAGTGTCAATCAAACATAAGGACGACCTTGGACACATGATGATCAAAAGTTTAGATGACTCCCCATCAATTTTAGCCCCTCCTCACACACACACTCACGACTTGAAATAATACGAACATAAAAATGAATAAATACATCTAATAAAACTTTGCAAAATCTATGGGATCCCCCCCCCCCTCCTCCTTTGTCCCTCTTCTCTGCTCTTTTTTGTCTTTTGCCAAACCCACAGTCAATATAAAATTACCAAAGCCACAGAGTGAGAGAGTGAGAGGGTTTTGGGGGAAAATCCACATTTTTTAAACATATGCATTTCCAGTTCCTCTTTTGTTCTGTTATTAAAAGCAGCATTTGCACCAATCACAGGGGATGCCTCCGCCCGCTGAGCCTCTGAGGCCTCACATACCTCCACACACTTCTACTATCTCTCACGCGAACCCCACGCTCGGTACAAACAACCTGACACACACACATCCTGACTAAATGTCACCCAAAAAAGATCAGATCAGTTCACTTTTTCTTTTTTTTATTGCAGGAGAGTTAACAATCAGGCCCAGGCAATATTATAACGACAAACTCTTCATTTAAAAGCAAATGTATCAGTTTGAATTTGGCTAATATATCATATTTAGGGTAAACACTGTATGCAAAGTGCTACTAGTTGACAAAGACGGTATTTCACATATTTACAATATTTTTTTAACTTAATCTGAGGAGTTTGAACTAATAAAAATAGAAGGTAAATCCAAATTTTGTACAATAAGGGAAGGTTTAAGGTTCACACACACTACAAAGTACTATTTGGTACAAAGGAACATTTGCTGCCCTGTTGGCACATTCATCCCATCGCTGAAATCATGCTTTGAAGAGTCAAACTTCACCTCTGAAGTATGACATAAACCTTAAAACTCTTCATCCGAACACTGTATAACTTCAGCAGGGACACGGGCACATTTACACGCCCAGCTAGCTTCCTGCTTGTTTGCATATTGTACAGTTTATCCTCTGCTTTCCACTGCAGGTGTGATCTGTCCATCCTTGCTGCAAGAGGTGCTGGTGCATGTGTTTCACAGTGAGATGGTTCTGCTAAGTTTCAGTGCTACGTTAAGACACAACCTTCCTCACATTCCTTGATGAATAACCGGTTTATACTCAGCTAGCTGGAGGAGATTTATCACTTTTATGGCTTTTATTTATCCCGATCGTGTCTGAAACATCAAGGAAGAGTGACAAGGTAGGCGTCTGCTCCAGCAGTAAAGAACACCGGGGCTGCGCTCCACATCTGCAGTCAAAGACACAAGTATTGCAGCTAAAATTGGTTTGTTTTACTATTATTGTTTTAGCGTGGCTCTATATGGAGGCCAGATGTCATGATTAGCAGCTTTCTGTCCTGGTTCTTTTTACCCCGTAATTATCTTTCGATGTGAAACCCATTTTACACCACATGAGTCAACAGGCAAAGAGGACAAACGCTGCACTACTTGTGCTTTCGTCTGATCTGGAGGAGCTTTTCGGAATCCCCCCTCTCCCTGCCTCCTCTGTCCGAAAAGATCAAGAGAGGCCCCGTGTTCCAAAGATGTGGTCAAACTCGCTAAGGATGAGTTCCACCGCCTGGTTCTGGTAAACCATATTCACCGCCATGTTGCCGTTGTCCCGCTCTGGACGCATCAGGGTCGGGCCAAACACGATGCCGATGTTCTGGGTGGTCATTCGGTTCGTATCTGAGCGCTCCAACACTCTGCAGAGAGAGAGGAAGAGGTTTAACATTTACAATATCAACAGAAAATAAAACATAAAAGGAACAAAAGGGCTCTGGAGTCTGAATTGTTGCAGCTTGAGGACTTTAATTTCTGGTCACGTTAACAGGATGGTTCATGGGATGACAGTGTCAGTCAGGCCACCACTTTGGGCCCAGATTGAAACATCCCTGCAACTGTTTGATGGATTGCCATGAAATTTTTTGCACAGACTTTAATGGTCTTCAGATGATGTTTCCTAATAACTCTTTTTGTGATGCCCTGACATTTCGTCAAGCACCACCATGAGGTTGACATTTGTGGTTTTGAGTGAAATGTCTCCACAACATTGGACAGATTACCATAAAATTTTGATGCACAGCAAGAGGCAACCTCCAGGGCTGAAAAATGAAGCTGACGCACAAGTGCCAAAAACTGCAGATCCTCAAATGGCCACTTGAGGCTGACTCCAAAAGCAAGGAAAGTCAAGTCAGCAGTAATAAATACATTTACAGCCTAGTACAAAAAAATGGTTTAGTTCTGTTGCTAATTTTAACATTCGTGTCAACTGTACGAGGGGTGAATATCTACATAACTTATCCTTTGACGTTTTTGTAAGGCTTTAAGTTACACATAATTCAGGGCGGGCCTCTTTGAGTGACAGGCTGTCTGCCGATAGTGTCCTCAGCTTCTCAGTCAGACCCACCCCTCGCTCCTCCTCAGCTCCACCCCCTCATACAAAAATGGTCTCGTCTGGCTCCAAAAATCCAACATAGCGACGGCTAAAATACCAAATTTGAAGCTTCAAAATGTCATTCCTCAAACAAATGGGTGACATTGTGATAGCTACGTCCACTATTTTTATTTTGTCTGTTCGCACGCACATTCAGTTCCCAACATTGACTGTATACAATAACGTGGCCACCCACTGGATTGTGGACTCAAGCTTTGAAGCCCAAGTTTGGCATTTTAGCCTTTGCCACCTTAAATTTTTGAAGCCAGAAGTGACCGTATTTGGGTGAGAAGGTGGAGATAACCCTGATGCTAGCTGCTAGCTCAGTTAGCACAGTGCATTTACAGCCTATTGTTAGCTGACACAATGCTTATGCTAATTTTCACTAACAAAAGAACAGGCTTAAAACCATTAAACCAAAATGTACTTACAAAAAAACTGGGTATTTAGTACAACCAAACGCTGAAGAAGCCTTTTTTAGGCAACCTAAACATTGCAATTGATTTGAATAAACTGAAAACACAGTGAAATAGCGACAGCTATGGCTAAAGGTATTCTCTGTGAATCTGGGGTTACACCATGCCTTTGTTACCTTACCAACGCTGTGGTGGTGAATTGTCAAAGGACGCCACCTACCTGTCACTCAGAGCAGCCTAACCCTTAATTATGCATAACTTTTAAACATTAATAAAACAAACAGGTGAGTTATATAAAAATTCACCTCCTGTAAAGCTGTCATGAAGAAGAAAATTAGCTATAGAGACCAAAAAAGTTTTTTACCAGGCTGTAAACACGTTTATTTCTGCTGTAAAGTTGGGCATTTTAACATAGGGTCTATGGGGACTGACTCGCTTTTGAGGCCAGTCTCAAGTGGCCATTACAGGAACTGCAGTTTTTGGCACTTCTGCATTAGCTTTATGTTTCAGCCCCAGAGGTTGCTGCTTGTTTCTCACTCAGGAAGAATTGTAATAACTTGAAATAACTAGTGAACTTTTCAGCCGTCATCCGGCAAATACGATGACATTCCCATAAGACTCTGCTGCACTTTGTGTTTAGCGCTAATCAGCAAACTTAAACATGCTAACACGCTAACTAAGACGGAGAACAGGGTGAACATACCGGCTCAATGTTAGCTTTGTCATTGTGGTCATGTTAGCATGCTGACATTAGCATTTATCTCAAAGCAACACAGCGCCTGACTCGTGTGGCTGTAGACTCTTGTCTGAATTCATCTTTGGGGCCTGCAGGCGCATACAGTAGATGTCTGCTAACTGCCCATACAGCTTCATGCCTGCGGTCAGCGTGTGACATCTTTATACTTCTTAAAAACTCCGGACGGTAACTTGAAAGAATCGACGTCCACCAGTGACATCTTGTTTTTGCATACATGTTCGTGTCCATGTATCTGGACTTTACAGTCTAAATTTGTGCACACAAATGTCTAAATCCACCGCCTGTATCCACCTATGTTGGTGTGTGTGAGTGTGTGTGTGATCGGGGGGGGACTCAGGAATGGGTTTAAGCCACAGCATGAGGCATTCTTCTAAAAATGCCATTCCCACCAAGCCACAGAAGCAGCCAGCAATTGCTCAAAACTTCCACATTAAAAAGAGAGGAGGAAAAAAGAGAGAGAGAGGGAGAGGAGAGGGAAGAGAGGAGAGAAAAAAAACGGAACGAGCGAAGGAGAGGGCGAGGAGAGAGAAAAGAGAGAGGTTCCAGTGGTGGCGGCGGTGGTGTTGGTATGCCTTCCAGCAGACGAACCACAAGGCTCCCATGGGACCTTCGAGGCAAGGAGGAGAGCGGGGGGGGGGGGGGAGGGAGGAGGAGGGAGGAAAAAGGAGAAAGGGATGGAAAGAGGAGGAAGAGGGGAGGAAGAGGAAAAGGAGGAGAAGAGAAGGAAGAGAATGAAGAGGAAGTGAAGGAAACAAAGGTAGCGAGCGAGCAGGAGAGGAGGCGACGGGGGTGATTGAGCGGGGAGATAATAAATGAGAAACAGAGCGAGGGGGGAAAGGAATGACAGCGGGGAGAAAATGAGAGAAAGACACAGAGTTGACAAATTCATGGGGCCCACCACACCCTGGCACAAACATCGGCCTCAGAACACGAACGCTCACCCCTGGAGTGGAAGGAAAACCATAGGCGGTAAAAAACACACATTTTATGTACTGTAAAAGGAACTGGCTCGCAGAACATCGTACACCATTCATCTTCCTCCAACCTTTTCATCTTCACAGGGACCCAAACTTAACAACAGTGTGATCCTGGTACAGCACTGGCACACTCTGAGAGCTGCGGCCAAAGAATCCCTGACAGGAAAGTGCTCAGAACGACGAGGAAACTACTCCCTCTTGTGGTCTGATCCAGGAAGAAAACTTAAAAGGAGGAGATCTTATTTTCCTACAAGGGCATCTGGTTCATTCCTTCGTGTTGAAATACCCCCAGGGGATATTCTTGCATTAAGAAATGTGCCAGTTTCAGGGCAGAGACGAATGGCAGGAACAGCACAGACAAAGACAAACACATCAGCGGAGATGTACCGTACGCGGTTTCTTACTCCCGCCCTCTCACCGTTTGAGATGGCGACACATGAACCGCAGAGTGTCATGGTTTGGAGGAGGCATGTTGAGCACCAGACACTTCAGACGATCCACTTTGTCCATGTAGTCCGACATCTCTGCAACACAGAGCGGAGA
>JAPZEB010000012.1:13512706-13526971 GCA_029783705.1 Chaetodon striatus
ACGCGAGGCTCGTGATGCTCATGCAATTCAAACAGAGACGTTAAATGCGCAGTATGTTACTTCTCCGGCTAGTGGTCTCTCTGCTGAAACAATAACAAAAGACGGACTGTGGTGACATTGTGAAGTAGCGTGGGATCATGGGAGTTGTTGTCTTCACTGTTAAACAACCACTATTGTCAATGAAAAACTATCTGATGTGCCTCAGGCAGAAATCATATTCATGGATGAGGCAATGTATTTATTTACATTATTTCACTTCACTCAAATAAAATACCCGCAGGTGATGTTAGCTAACATAGCGATGGCTCATCAACTTCCCTACTCACTCTGACGTATCCTCTGGTGTTATGTGTGTTTCTCAGGCCCCCAGGAAGTCTGTCTGGCTTTGAAGCCAATTTTTGTAGTGGCCAAACAGTGAAATTAGGTCGTCATGTGAGGCCATGTGGCCAAAATACTTTTCAGAAGTCGAGCAAAATGGCTCCTTTCACTATCATTAAAACTATCACTATGATTTAAAAGACACTCACGATTGAATCATTTTATCTATTCATAGACGAGAGGCTTGTTCTTATGACAGCCTGAGGTGTAAACATTAATGGCGTCCTCCTCAGCTGAGATGGACTGTTAGCTTGTTCAGTGGTGCTACCTGAGCTAGCAGTAGATGCACATTTCCTTCAGTGTGATGATACAATTGGCGGCTGTAGTTATCCCATCTCTCCCACTGGAAATACTGGACAATCAAAGCAGACTGCTTTTTCAGAAGGGGGGCTTAAAGAGACAGGCGCTAAAAACGGAGCATTATACAAAATACAAGTATGACCCTGAAAATGAGCATAATAGGTCCCATTTAAGAGTAAGTGTTTAAGAGTCATGAAAATAAAATACTCACTACAGAAGTTTTGTAAAGTGGTTCTTGGATAGATGACAAATTTGATGAGTAAGTAATTAAAAGGAAAAACCAAGCAGGCGCCCCAGGTTCGATAGCAACCAACGGCCCGTTGCTGCACGTCACCCCCCCCTCTGTCTTCCCCTATTACACTAGAGCTGTCCTATGAAATACAGGCGAAAAGCCTAAAAAATATCTTTAAAAAAAAAGGGAAAAACCAACATTAAGTTTCTTAGTAAGCTGCTCTGTCACCATGAGTCACCAGAACAGCTTCAAAGAGCCTTCACATAAAGTCTTTGAATTATACTGAAGAAATAAACAGCATCCTTTCAAAACATAGGCCATTATTTGGTGTTGTTGACAGTGAAAAGCACTGTCTGACACCAGAATCTTGCATAGGTGTTTAATTGGGTTGAGATCTGGTGACTGTGAGGGGCATAATTTTGAGTCCGATTCAGGCTTTTCCTTTAATTTGTCACCTATTTGTCTCTTTTTAAAATCAAAATTTACTTTTGCTTCGAATACAAACAAAAACACCGAAGGACTGCTCAGCTTTTAGGAAGAATCCATAAAAGGTGTTATACCGGTGTTGTAATCAGCAGACAGGCAGTGTGAAAAACTTTGTCATTTTGGAGAAGCTCTTACTAAACAGGCGAGGAGGATTGCGACTCATAGTCACTGGGGGGATGTGGCATCACCGCAGGATAAATGCTGAGATTTCCTGCCAGCTATCACAACTGTGATGCAGCTCAGTTAAGCAGCAAAAATATATTCAACTTCACCATTTCAGCTGTGGAAGTGCAGTCTTGTCATATTAAGCTCTGTGTACTGCTGAGTAAAGCATAGCTCTATTCGAACTGTAAAACTTCAAAAAGAAATCTCACCTTTAATGAGCCCTTTCTCCTGCAGCGCCTGCAGAGGAGGTCTCTTTAGGATCAGCTTCTTCAGCCGAGTCTTCACTCGCTTCCTCTCCGTGTTCTCCAGGTTGGATGTTGAACGAGGGACTGCAGAGGGAAGACAGGAGAGGGAGGAGGAGGAGGAAGAGAAGGAGGAAGACGAGGTCAGTGCAGGGCGTTGGGCTGCGGCGGGGCAAGAGAGCAGATGAGAGGGGATGGTGGTGAGGATGAAAAGCGGGAGGGCCGGGCGACGGCGGAGGTGAGACAGGACTGACGGGGGGATTATTTGCCACGGGGGCCGTGTGAAAATATACGTGGGCTGGATGGAGGAGAGGATGGAGGAAAGGATGGAGGGGTGCAAGAAGCCTGTGTGGAAGTTTAGAAAGAAAAGAGTGATGATGATGATGATGATGGAGTGAGAGTTAACGGAGGTGGAGGGCAGGAGGTTGTGAGAAGGACGGAAGTCAGAATGGGGCGATGAAAAGAAGCATCATGTGGTTACGACTTACGTGACGTTCTCCTTTCATCCTCGTCACCGCTGTGGTCCAGCATCTCCACGCTGCCTGCTCGCCTCAGAGAGTACAGAAGGACGTTGTCTAACGGGTTTTCACGGTCCTGGAACAGTCAAATAGCGCTTATTGTGATAGCCACATCATATACAAACATTACACCACTTATATTTAAAGCATCTGTTCAAAGTGGCCTCTCAGATAAAGGTCAGCGGTGCTCCCTCGGATGTAAAAAACAAACCTAAATAAATTTTACCACGCAGCTGTCAAAAAAAAGAAGAAGAAAAAAAATAAAAGAGGGCGGCAGGAGGGTGTTCATGATGCGTGTATGACATTTGGTAAAAGGCAGTGGAGAACATAAACCTTATACACTGAGATTATGACATCATTTAAATCCAGAGGGAAACTATTTAACCACTAATAGAGAAGTGGTTCATTGAAAGTAAATCTGTGTGTGTTGCGTCTCTCACCAGCCGGTCGATGACGCTCTTAATGGTGGTGTACCACTCTCTGATCAGAGAGTCTGTCTCCGACTGCAGCAGGAACTCATTGCCTGTCACTGTCCTCAGCTAACACGCGCACACACACACACACACACACACACACACACACACACATTTATAAAACCATATTAATGTGTCACAAACTGTCCCCCAAAGCCAAAACGGTAAGAGCAGAAACATGTATTTTTGGTTTTGGGTCAAATCGTCTCTATAAGCTCATCAAATCATCTGGACATTTTAAAGACAGTACACGTGCACGTCATCTGCCACACTTCACTGGAGAGTCAATTTTTACTGCTTCCTCTTCCTCACTGTGGGTCAGTAAGTGACCGGGTGAAAGAAAGCTTCCCACTCTCACTTCCCCCACTGATAAGGACCCTTTACGAACAGACATAGGGTTCAACAGAATAGGAAGTTTAACCACATTGTTCTCACTGTACATCACTGAAGAATTCAAATGAAAATCAAAGGTTAACTTAAGTCAAAACATTTTAACAAGAGCAGTATTGTAGAGTGTAAATGATCAGCAGACCTTGAGATCGTGTACTTCTCTAATTTTCTTCTCACTGAGTTTTCTGACTGTTGTTCGTTACCTTGAAGACGTTCTTCTTGCTGGACAGGTCGTTGGCCCACTGCAGCTGTGCTCCTCTTAAATCCACACTGCTCTCAGGGCGACTGTTTCCTGGTTTCTGTTTTATCAACAAACAGGTACACACACCAAAAAAAAAAATCAGCTTTTTTTCTGTTGGTTGTTCAGATTGACCTGAATATGTTTCTAAAAATTGTGTTTGGGTGCTTTTTGCTTCACTACTGTTGACTGACTCACATTACGACCAACATTCACACACACAACACCTGCAACAGGTTTGTATGACCTGTTTTATTTAATGGAGAGTTAAACCACGAGGGGAAAACATGCAGGAGGTTCAGGCTGCTTTATCTGCACCCGAAGGTATATTTGGTTTGCAGTAGATTAGGCGTCCATTTTGACATGTTTTATAAACAAACAGACATGATAACAGTATTCGAGGCTTATCACTAAAAACACTGAAATAAATAAAATGAATAAAAAAAAGCTGCCTCTATAGTTTATAGTAATGTTTGTAAATGTTGCCTACCTGCTCTGCTTTAATACCAAATCTTATACATCGATATATGAGCAGCTCTCTGTCACAGAAAATGGTGTCTTCCAGGCCTTGGCCGACCCTGAGCTGAGCTCAGTCAGGTTTTTATTGAGAGTGTGGGGTCACTGGCTCTCCAGCTTGTTTGGTGCACTTCATTAAATTTTGTCTTTTATATGTACTTGCATTATGTAGTGTTGGGTTTTTCTTGTCTTTTTCATATATATTGTATTCATTATATTGTATTTTTGTACGTGGTACACTATGGGCCTTCATCTGTGTCCTTAATAAAGTAATTATTAGTATTGTAGTATCTTGTTCATCTGAGTGTTGGCTGCTGGAACAAAGCTGTTTTTATACAGCTTTCTACACTTTGGGACTATAAACGTTCATCCAGAAGGAAGAGGCTGAAATTCACTGTCTGAGTCGCCATATAAAATTGAGCCAGTTATCCACCGTAACTGTGGTGTAAAGGGACATTGGGTCAAGCTGTGACTCGACCATTTAACAATTTGACTCATAAAGTTTCTGTTGCTGAAAAATAGGTTTCCAAACCATGAAACCAAAGAAAAAGATTTAACTGATACAATAAAAGTACAATAGAATAAGGTCATCATGTGGAAATAGGACAGTTTCCTCAAATAAAACAAACACTGGTGCCCCTTTCTGCAGACGGCTTCACATTTATAAGGTTCAGTTTTGAGTCAATAATTGTCCCAAGATATTTGTCAAGCTGCACACAGAAACGTCTGCAGCATAGTGGACAGAAATATCCAGCTGTGTGGGCACTTTTTTTTTTTTTTTTTTTACAGCTACTGATCTCTGTGCAACAGCCCAGAGTCAGCTGAGTCCAAGAGCTACTTCACATTATTTAATTCTGAAATGAAAAAATCCACCATGCAGAAAAACTGACATCTGCACTTACAGGATGACTCACTGGAGTTGGCTGTGGATTTTGAAATCAAGAAATTGCTTCATGTTTTTTTATCATGTACTGGAAGAAAACACTGAGTTAGGCTTTTGCAGAGACATTACCAGGACTAAAATAATTTAACACACAGTTTGTCGGAGCTCTCACCCAGCTGGAAGGTGTCTGTGATTTAGGATCTTTGAAGAAAACGAGACTGTTCCCGACCAACACCACCCAGGAGGGGCTCCAGTTTTTCCTGCAAAACAACAAAAACACGTATATCCTGTTCAGATAAGATTCAGCCTGGCAAATCACACTCGCCGTCTTTTATTCAAACACCACACTCGTACAAACAGATGCAATCTAATTTAACTTTTGTTTTGTCCTTAATGGGAGCAGCCTCACCTCAGTTTGCGGCCTCCTTCTGCGATCTTTGTCTTGTTCAAGAGGCCGGCTTTCTCCAACTCCTGAGAACAAATTAAAAGGCTTTAGCAGCACAATCTGAAATATTCAAGCAGTGATATTTATACTGTCACACTAATGTTATCACTCAGGGTAGGCAAGGATGGCTCGAGTAATGAAATGTTAACAGTAAAGTACAGCAGAGGGCTTTTCCTCTGTGTAATACACTGCATCCTGAGCGAACCCATTTAACTGTTAACAAACGTTGCATCATTTAAAAAAT
The DNA here is from genome assembly GCA_029783705.1 of Chaetodon striatus. Lineage (NCBI taxonomy): Eukaryota > Metazoa > Chordata > Actinopteri > Chaetodontiformes > Chaetodontidae > Chaetodon > Chaetodon striatus. The sequence continues at coordinate 13,518,217 of JAPZEB010000012.1, forward strand.
AGCGGGAGGGGAGCTGCTCTAAAATCTCCCACTGCGGTATGGCCCCGTTTAAGGTGCAGGAGAAAAGAATTAATACTAACTATGAAGTTATAAGTGTTGAGTGCAGTATGTAAAGACGGTGAGGGACAATAGAAAAAGAAGAAGAAGAATGGTGGTGGTATGTAGTTTATTTTATTGAATGAGTTTTGAGATATCCACCGCTAAGACTCAAACGACTTTTAAAGCAATTTCACTGTCACAGGCAAATTTCCAGTGCCGGAATAAAATCATGAATGTGATGGTTTGGTGTAAACTGGTCATAAAACTCAGTCCAAACTGTCTGAAGTCAGGCTTTTTCTTGTCTTGACGTTCTGATTAAATGTTTAATATTAAACAGAGACTTAAGTTAAGTGAAATAACGTGATTATTAACATCCAATAGCTGTGCTGTCTTCAGCACCAAACAGGAAACAGCAAACATGGAGGGGACTATGGGAGGGCACAAGAACGTGAACAAGTCTCAATTCTCTTGTACTGTAGAAAAGGAGGAGAAAATGGTGGAGTTGTGGAGTGAACATGGGTTGGTGTTTAATTTGGTGAGTATCTGATCCAACAACCAGCACATATTTTGGTGAGAAATCTTAATTTTTGAAACAGTTTGCCTCTCATTCCCAGTTTCCTTCCACTTAAATAGTGCAGGTGACCAATGGATGCTAGTAGTTGAAGCAACAAAATCCAAAATGTGAAGTTTGTACGCGTGTACAGTTTATCATTATGGCTTGTACTGATGCCGAATTGACAACGCTACTGACGGCATATGGCGCCTTTTATCTTGTGTTTCTCAAATTATGTGTTTTTGTTCAAACAAGAGGATTTGTTAATATGTCATATTTCTCAAAACTTAAATTGTTCTTAGATATCAGACAGTGTCAGACTTCAGTCTTTTAAACATCTAAAAAGTCTTCTAGTGTGTGGAAGGCATTAGTTTATTTGTTGTGCTCAAAGAATTGAAAAATTACATTAAAAAACTACGTGCAAGTCATTCAAAGTCATTCAAAAACCTCGCAGTGGGCATTTCCTCTATTTTTTTTATCTGACAGTTCCTAGAGCTTATACAGAACTTATAGTTTCCAATGAAATCTTTTCTGCGAAGTAACTGCTATATTTCAAGTCTACAAATAAAACCAAAACTATCTGCTTGACTATAACTATCTGCTTGACTATTTCCCCTGAGAGTGACTGTACAAATATGTTTCTGTGAAAACGAAGAGTTGTTCCTTTAATGTCTGACTCAGTAAAACAGGTGCATAAATCAAGCTGGCAAACTGTCCAAACTCTTACTGTATTTTCATTTCTCTACATGAACTCTGAATAATCATTTTGTCAGAACTGTATTTTACAGATATCTGTGTTTATTTGTATGTGAAACAGAACTGGGCAGAAATGTTTTAAAGAAATTGTCCATGTTGTTTTTTCTTTAGGAAAGTGAAGTCCAACACGGTTGGCAGAAAGCCACAGCCTCCAGAGCTTTATGGTCACTGCCTTGTTTGTTTACTGTTGTGCGTTGGGCTAACAGCTTTACTGCCAAGTTCATTAAAAAGGCCGTTTGTATAATTGGTTTTTACTCAGGATTCATTTGAAAAGGTTGTGGAGAAGAGTTCAAAACATTTTTCAGTCTTACAGTAAGTTTAAAGCTAGAGTCTGGTAATTTTACATATAAATGAGCAATTTTTACATTAAGCCAAATGAGTTCACACAATGCTGACTGACCTATCGCCGCCAAAGTAAGCTCTTTGTATTTTGCCGTATACTGGCGCTGTGATGGTGTCTGTGCTAGTGCACAGACGCAATGACTTTTATGTCAACCAACGAGATCTAAAGGGGGGCAGGAAGGGGTGGGAGTCCACAGTGATGGAGCAGAAGCGAGGAGTATGGCAAGAGCTATGGTGGAAAATGCTCAGAGGTGTCCGAGAAAAGTTTCTGGAGTGGATGCTCCAGATGAAAAATAAACTCTGCGTTCAGAGGAAGGATTAAAGCCCAAAAAAAAAGACTTGAAGAGAGTGTAGGAGAGTTAATAAATGGATGTTTTGCTGTTTTCCTCACAAATTCAAGGCAACACGGCATTTATATACAAACTGTCATTTTGTGGGTGAAGTATATACAGACTCTGAAAGGTACTGTGTGTCCAAAGCTGTCTGTCTGCAGGGTTTCCCACAAATTCATTTATTTGTGGCGGACTGTCACAATTAAAAAATCTGCTGCCATGTTTTGATTTTCTATCTTTGAGCTGGAGCGTTCATTAGGGGCGCTGTTGGAATTTATATACCGTGCGCTGCAACAGTGTGGAGCTCTGTCAGGAGCAGTGAAAGTAAAATTTAGCCGTTCATTGTGCTGGCTCTAAAAGTTTTCCTCTGCAGCAGCTGCTCCTCTCACCCATCAGGCTGATCTGATCATCTCTGACCAGATCGACTAAACAATTATCAACCCCACGACTCAAAACTCAACAAACTGCTGCTAAGGAAAAAAGAACTCATGAAGAGTTTTGCCTGTGCTGCATTCAGGGACACCCAAAAGCCTCAGAATTTTGAGAGAATGCTACACAAGGGCACACAAGCAAGAAAAAACATGTAGATTCAGTGGGAAACATTGATCCATATACAGTATATAATATTAAATCATTATAAAATATTACACTCATGAACAAGTATTTTTATATAAAATGTAAAAAGCAGTGTTTTCTCACCGGTGTGCAGCCATCGCTGTCTGGGGAGCTCGCAGGAGATGGAGGCTCCACGACAATGTTGGTGACATTACAGGAATAATCTCTGCACTGCTGGACAAGCTGAAAGACAGGAAGTGAGAATCATGAGCCGTGTTCATTTGTCAGCATGTGTGTATGTGTGTATGTGCATATGTCCAGTGTGTGTGCAAATTCTGTGTGTGTGTGTGTGAATACACACAGTTTACGACCTTGTGTGTGTGTGCTCTGGAGGTGAATACCTTGCCGTTCTCAGGCAGGATCATAGATTGGGAGTGGCTGAGCGGCTGCTTGGCGTCATGCGGGGCGGCAGAGTTATGGCACTGGGCATCGGAATTGCTGAACGACATCGTGCTCAGGGTGTCAGAGGAGACGGCGCGCTGCATGCTCTTCACAGGGGTTAAAGGTCAGGGTCAAACGTTTGGGTCGGTGGTGAACAAGGGAGAGGGCAATCGACTCATAAATAAATACAATGTGATCCTATTGTATATTTTAACGTCTGTGGATTCTGTGAAAGTGTTTGTTTTCTTAGGTATAACTACTGAGACTATTGAGGAACCTTTTTCTTTATGTTATATTTAGTGTATGTTTAAGTATTTAGCTGATGCCTAGAGCAACCCTAAATGAGTGCAACAGTACAATCAGCATACATTAAAATCACAAACAAGCAACAGTGAGGAGCAACAGAGACGTCAGGGTCTTTAAGAGAAATAAAACATGCAGTTTCTCCCCCCATAACTTATATGAGCTAATGTTGGTGACACATTTACTATCAATGTACCTTTCACTTACAATTCATGCAAACAAGCACGCAAAGACCGGTCACATAATCGAGGAAGACATTAACTTCTCCAAACTTTTTATTCTGATTCTTAATCTGTACAGTGAAAAAGCACCACACACACTGTGTGTTCACCTTAACAGTAGTATAATAATGATCTGCAGGCTGCGGAGTGTGTTCACCCCTGCAAACCAGCAGCAGCCCTCGTACTGTTATGTTGCTTTTTCATTCGTAAGCAGACTAATTTGCCTAATGGTCACGGTGGAAACACAGTAACAAAGGGGTGAAGAAACCTTTCAGTTCATTGAAAAGTAGTTCCTGGGGACTTTTGGTAGCAACGTGACTATAGTCAATAGTGTAAGTATTGGCACCACGAGCAGTAATTTATCTCTCATCTGCTGTTTCAACTTTTCAAACCATTTTATACCTAAGAGGAGGACCTTTGCTCACTAGCGGGATTTTTCCTCATTGGTTTATTTTGCTACAGTGGATGTGTTTGTTACTGACAGGCCCCTTGATGTCACTTGATAGCTTTGTTTTTTTTTGACTGATGGACAGCTGAGTCGATAAAAGCTCCAAAATAATTAGTTCATATTCGAAAGTGCCACCGTCAGGGGCAGGCACTGGATGTTGGCTTGCAGATCATTCTCACATTGTTTTCATGTCACCTCACACAGCCTCAGGATCAGTACTCTAATAACAGGTCTTTGATCTTTACATCTTTATACAGCGGTGGCCATTATGAATCCTTCTGCCATGTCAGATCAATTCTGAATAAAGCTGCAATATTTTAAACAGTTCCTCTTTGTGGCAGAACAACAATGCAGCAGCAGTTCTGCATCATAAATTAATTTACATGTATGAGCTGCAAATATGAACTGACAACAATACTGATCATAATCATGAGAGCAGATCTTGAGCACTTAACAATAATAATTTCTTTGTCAAGTTGAGTTGGGTCACATGGATATGAGCGGAGACACTATAGAAGCAACTCATCTTCACCTGTGTGGTTTTTTGGTTGGAGAGAGGGTAAGTGGGTCGCTGCATCTTTGTTCGCTACGATCATTTGGTTATAAGTTAGTGCACGTTATAATAACTTGATACTTTTCATTAATAAACTGATTTAACATATTTTTGGATCTCAGCAAATCTCTTGTAGTGTGTCAGTCAAGTTAACCACGCCTCAGCGAGTTTTAGTTTGTTTCCTGCAGTTGCTACGAATAGATTAATCGATTTGAGTAATTCAAAAGAAAAGTCAAAACTCTCCAGTGTTCAAAATGTGATTATTTTCTGGTACTTTCTTACATCTTTATGACAGTAATCTAAATATGTCTGGCTTGTGGACAGAACAAGACATTTGAGGACATCATCTTGGGCTTGGGGAAACACTGATGAACATTTTTCCACCTTTTCTAGCATTTTATAGACCAAACAACAAATAGGTTAATCAAGAAAATAATCAGCAGATTAGTCAACGATGAAAACAATTGTTACTTGCAGCCCTTTTTCACACACTGGTGGATGCTGCTTCCTTGCAAAGTTTAAATTGTTACTGCTTCACTTCACAGGAAGAGCTGAGAGGCAAAGTGTCAGAGACACAACCATGCATGTACGTGCATCTCTATTTGAGATGCAAAATATTTATGCTTACAATCCCACGCACGTACAGATACAAGTGTGCATGATCACATCGCAAAGTCCCACAGCTTCAACTTTTCATGCAGCAGTAGCCATAATTAAGTACCTTTCCCAATCCTTGTAACCCAGTTTCAACAATCAGACTAAATATCCCTCCTAATGTTTGCCATCTTTTCATGCAAGGAGGATTAGCACTAAGAGCCAAATCGGCTCCTTTGCTAAGAGGAGGCCTTTAAAAGGGCTTTAAACCAAGCGCACCCACACCCCACTGTGATGCAACATGTTGCAGTAAGAACTGCTTGGGTAACAGCCTTTCTTTTTACACCATGAGTTGCTATTTCACCACCTTAATATGCATAAATGCTGATCTCTGAGAATCTAAAGAGCATAGCTGGCATTACTTTAATGTATTCTACAGTAATACAGTGGAGATGCAGTTTTTGCAAATCTAACGACTCGAGTTCATTGATTTTCATGAGGAAAATACCCTCCATCAAAAGCCCTTGAAGCGCTCATGAAACACTTAGGATTACCCTCCAAGTCAGGCAAGAATAACAAGGAAAGAATTGTCAGCTTTTAAAAGAAGAATAGAAAGTCTAAGTAATCTGCAGATTTGTCTGTGCAGACATACAGTTAATGATTCTGGTGGCAGGCGTGCAAACATAACACGTAGCAGAATTTCTTCTTATGACATGTTAAAGCCAAGGTGGCAGATGACGCCACCAAAGTCGTATGGTGTCAGGTTTTGTTAACCAAATGCATCTTGTTTGTGTAGGGAGAGTATGTAAAACTGGTAAAGGCAGCCTATCTTTTACTTTACTCTTTGACGGGCATAACTTAAAAGGTGAAAGCCAACATGAGATGCATTAGCCCTCTGGCAATGAAAGAGTGCGGCAGGTGGAGATGAGTTTTACCTGTTTCATCTGCCAGCCACTGTCATTATTCCTCTGGTGGCTCCCGAAGACAAAATCAGGTGACAGCTAGAGAGAGTAAGACAGACAAGGAGACAGGAAGACAGAAAAAACATGGTCAGATACTACTTGTCTTTCATTTTAATTTAAAACACAACTCCATTTTCTGAAAAAATGATGTGAAAAATGAAAACAAACCCCTAATAATCAGAGAATGTTTCTCTGTTAGGCTTTCATTCAGTTTTTGTAAAAGCTAGACAAAACCAAAATGGCAGCAATTTTGGGTAACTTTCACACCTACATGTGAAAACCGGATGCTGTCAAGTTAAGATAAGTCATGAAGCACGGGCTAACGCTCACACTAACACTGAAACTACTCCTCTGCCCTGCGTACATCCTGCCAGCTAAAAATGCTCCTTGAGTCGCCACCACAGCATGGAGAAACACACACATACACACACACACACGCATGAACACACACACACTTGTGCCTATATTCGACTGTAGTTAACGAGCAGCAGTTGCTACCGTTATTTAGTAAAACTGAAACACGCTGTGCATAGGACTTGTTTGACTCAGACGTGCAGACTTTTAGTTAATGAAGTGGATCCCACACGTCCGCATGAACACAGTCATGAGGTTGTTGTGAGAATGAAAGAGTCAGTGGCAACACCGCTGATGATTAAAAGCCAAGTGAGTGAACTATATTAGTACAATAACCACATGAAACACATTCAGCTTCATTTAACAAGCAGCATTTTACATGTGCTGCCAGAAATTCAACACCAATAATTACATAAAAACGTGAAGGTAAATAATATAAGATTTGAAGATGAACTTACAGCAAAGGTGCTCATTATCACAGATCACCCAGGTACAATCCAGAACAACTGTTTTTTTTTCGGAGAGCTTTTTTTCTTGTCAGGTTTGAGTTCTCAGCTGCCTGTCGTTTCATGTCACGACACAGAGTGTCAAAGTGTTAAAATCATTCTTCTGTCCCTCCTGTCTCAGCCTGCGTCTACTTCCCCATTCTAGAGGGAAGCTGCCTTTATCAGCCGGTACAATCAGACTCAGCTCAAAAAAATCATACCAGAACTTTGCTAACATTAACCACTGTCCGACAGCTTTTGTTTGTAGGCAAAGACAATGGGGGATGTTTTACTTCAGTAAAACTACCACACAGTTAAAACAGTTCTTTACAAGTTAAGTTTTAGCTTTTATGATTTTATTTCAGTACAGAAGTATTGTGCAACAGATGTACCAAAAATAAAAAGACTCACAATGAATGACAACACCTTTTATGCTCTTAGGTTGTTATAGTACTACATTGTTACGACTCGTGCCTGGTATGTGGAAATATTGAGGAGCAGTTCAGCTAACTGGACAAAACAGAAATTAGACTTTGGTGAAAAAATAATAAAATAGACACACAAATAGTATAAAAATTGGTTTGAGGCTCATCTTAAGTGTATTTATTGTCACAATAACTAATAAACTACCAGCTGCAGCTCCATAAGACACGCCTCCTACCAACATGAGTCAGTGTTGATACTTAATGATGCCTGCTGCTGTTTAGAGTGTGTGGGAACAAGCAAGAAAGAGAGCAGAGAAGTAAAAATAGATGGCTAAGACTAATGGTTAATGGTGAAAACCTCGAGCTTCAGCAACTTCAAACTGTACAGACTTGATCAATCCTGACAAAGCTGACAAATCAACAAGTCCAGGATCACTTTGTTTGTATGAAGAAGTATTGTGTCAAAATCTTTTTCTACTATACAGTATAAATAATAGCTTTAAATAATGCTACACATTCAAAAGGACACATTTGGAACATGGTTGTTGGTGTTGATGAAGAGGAACTACTCTGACAGTGTACGTCAAACACAAAAAGTTGGTGAGCACCGGTTTATAACAATGCCTCATAAATCTGCCAAGTATAAAGTGAGTAAGTAAGAGACTATATCTGTCAAATGGGGCTGCAACATTGGCCATTTTTGTTCAGATATCAACTTAAATAGTTAATCAGAGATGTTGGTGGACTAAGAAATGAATCGTCTGATTGTTCCAGGTGTAATTTTACTCTACTGTTGAGTAAAAGTAAAGTAAAAAGAACAAAATGGCCCTCTGAAAGTGACAGGTCACCACCCAAATCACTCCTTCATTCATATTCTGGAACCGCTTATCCTGTTGAGGAGCAATGTCTCTGTCCAGAAGTCATAACCTGGTTACTCAGTCGCATTATTGCGCAGAAGGAAGCGTGCATCTACTCATGGACGAGAGGCTCATACTTTAACAGCATGAGATATGCTTAATTAATGGCCTCCTCCTCAGTTGAGCTGTAACGTTAGCTACTTAATTGTGGTGCTAGGTGAGCTAGCAGTGGATGCACGCTTCCTTTTGCATAGTGATATGGTTGGCAGATGTAGTTCGGTAGAAAGAAAGTAAGTTCCTACATGTAACTGCTCACGACAACGTCTGTGGATTATCTTGAGTAACTGCGTCATGATTTCTGGAAAGAGACATCACTGTTGAATTTTTTTAAATGGATTTTTTTTAGCTTAAAGCGCTACAAGCCGAGTGCCATCTAGTTCCATTATATTGGAGAGAAGGCAGACATCTCTACGGCCGATATCTCCAACACTCAAGAACTCACACCAAAACAATCTAGATTTTTAAACAGCACTAC
>JAPZEB010000012.1:13528924-13539760 GCA_029783705.1 Chaetodon striatus
GTGATTTAAAGCAATGGTTCCCAAGTGGTCCAGCCACAGGGTCCAGATTATCCTTCGTCATTAGCTCAAGGTACACACAGTTTGATACTTTCAGCGTCATACTTGTGTTTGACCATGTTGTCGAGCTAGTTTGCTGTCTCTGTTTAGTAGCTGTCTGTTAGTCACTCACTCCACATCAGGAAACAGCATGTCAAAATAAAAGCTCTGAGCAAAGTTTTCCACTCTCTTGCGGTCCATTCAGAACGGACCTGTGACCCACTTTTAGACCCCGACCCATAAGTTTGGAACCACTGCTGTAAAAGGTGAGTTCAGATTCACCAAAGTCACATAATGAAGCCGAGTTTAGACCAAAGATTCACGAGATGAAACTACTTGCAATGTGCCAGTCTGCATCATTCTGAAAATCTGACACCAATGTGACTGGGTGAGATGGTGATCGTCTTCACAGCAACGACTCTCTGTACTTCCAATCTGATTTCCAGCTTTTCTGGCTTATTTTTAGCTGAGTATAGTTTGTAGCTTCCTAAAACACGGCATGAATGGTAGTGGTAGTGAGATACTTGATATAGTTGCATTTTCATGATGAAATGGTCAGAAATATAAACAAAACAACCTGAGCCTCAGTCATAACCCAAGTCGGTGACCCAAGTCATAATAAATATGCCACAATAATTTCTATAACCATTGCCGATTGATCAGTCAGTGAGTATGTTGTGTGTGACATGTGCACATACAGCGAGCAGCAGCAGTGGCCCACCGGTTAACACAGACACACCACAAGGATAGAGACTGACATACGTGTCAACAGCTGCGGGGATGTAAATGAGACTGACTCCGACTGTTGTCAGAGAATGCTGCAGCAATCAAACGCCCCGTTTACAGACAGTTTGTAACTGACTTGGCCGGCAGACTTCGCTACAAAGCGATTGGCTATTGAAACAGATCGAGGCAGCAGCAGGCCAGCAGCTCCCATGTCCTGAGAGGTAAATACTGTTTTTGGTCAAGGGAGTCTGGTGGCTTTGAAGAGAGTATGGACAATGGCATCAGTTTCCTGACAGCAAGGTAAGGCTGTGAGAATATTCTTAATATAACATACAATTAAACTGATATTGTGCTCATCTTTCACAGTGATGAAAAAATCTGAACTGTCCCTTTAAGACTATAAAAGCTTGACAGTGTTGAAGTACCATGACGTGTGGTAAAAAGAAAAACTAAACCAACCACTAATTACTGACTTGGCAAACAGTATCATGAACTTCCTCGTGACAAGGATCACAAAAAAATGCTTAAGTACAATGCAGGTGGCTTTTAAAAATATATCATGATATAAAGTAACACATAAATATATTAATATATAATAAAACCTTAAAGTATGCCATGTTTTCTAAATATGATGATATGATATGATAATTTTATGTGATATTCAGTGGTGATATATTTTCCTAAATCCCAACTCAAATCAGCTTCATTTATGCGGCACTTTGAAAACAACAAAGGTGATTTTAAAGTTAAATGCTTTTGTTGGGTGTGTACTCGTTGCTCTCTGCGGTTAGAAACAGGTGAGGGTGGAGAAAACAACAAGGGCAGCAGAGCAAGATGTCTCCCTAATAAGATCACATGTCATCATTATGCACATGCACAATATCCTTTGATTTCAGATGTTAATGTAGATAATTTAATTCAGAATCTAGTCTTTAAATCACACAAATTGTCATCAGAGAGGCTGAATTTCACCACGTCCTCAGATGTAAAGTAGTCTTACCTTGTGCGTTGTTCCATTGCCAGTTTCAGGAAGTGGCAGCGACAGATGGCTGGTTTCTCTGGGTAACGTCTGTGGTTGTACTGGATCGGCCTGTCAGAGACACAGAAAAAAACCCAACAGATTGTGAAACAGGAAAGGTCTGAGATATATAATAAGCTACCAACTACATCCTCAAACATATTACTTACTGAACCTGATATCCCACACCTCTTTGACTCTTTTGCTGCCTTCAAATGGAATTTGTGAGCCTGTAGTTACGACACGTGGGGTCATGTACATGATATGCTTGGTGCTTAAGTAGTCAAGTCGTGAGAACACTGCAATGGCAATGTGGGCGCTACTGTTGGACTCTAGAAGCTACAGAGGCTAACAATATAACAGTATCGATACAATAACAGTATCGTAATGCGGCAAATGCATTACGATACCCGACATGAGATAAAATTATGAAGGAAAACTCAATACCAATAAAATTCTGACTTACACGTCAGAAAATGTGTCACAACTCGTCAACTGAGGTGTCTGAACTTTCCACTTACAAGATTGTGAATACCACAAGAGGGGGGCATTCAAACTGACTTAGTAAACACAAAACCATGAAGGCAGTATTTGAACCCTTTGATCAAAAGAAATTGTTTGAAATTGTGACCAATACTGTGCGCTTATTCGCTCTTTTGTTGAGAGTTAAATGAGAAGATTAATATCGCCCTGATATCTGTCCGTTAAATATGCATGTACTTTAAGCAGCCAGTTAGCTTAGCTTAGCACAAGACTGGAAACAGAGGGGAATGACCAGCCTTGCTCTCTCTAAAGGTAACAGAATCCGCCTACCTGCACCTCTGAGCACTGTTTTAAGGTCAGTTATGGAGCCAAATATTTCTTGGCTGACAGCCACAACTTCCTGAACTCTCTGCTGGTTGCCTGGCAACTGGTCAGAGCCATAACCCCCCCATATAACAGTGAATTGTTGTGTCTACAGTCTGGTTTTTGTATGGCTAAACAAATGAGATATAGCATGTTAATAAGTGAACGTTAGAGGTGCTGATAAGCAGATTTTGTTGGCTTTGGGAAGAGCTAGGCTAGCTGTTTCCCCTGCTTCCTGTCTGTTTGCTAAGTTACGCTAAGCTAACCATCTCCTGGCTGTAGCCATGTAGCCTATTTAATGTACAGATTTGAGTAATAGGATCAATATTCTAACCTAACTTTCAACAAGAAAGCAAAAAGTAACCTATCTCCAAAAAAGTAAAAGTATTTCTTCAAGCACGTCTATCCTTGGCCAGTTACTACTGTATGTAATATTCAGCAGCTTTCCAAGTGCTGAGTTCAATGTGACCCTATGCCAAAGTGAGAATATATAGAGTGACTCTCACTCAAACTCATATATGAGTCTCCCCGCGTGCTCCAGACTTCAGCTTCCAGCTGTGGAAACCTGTCCTGTGATCACTGTGTGAGCAGCCCTCTCTGCATCACCTCATGTCTGAGCAAAGAGAAAATATGCGAGCCAGGGTGCTCTCCTTTAGGTCTTATGAAGTTCTTTGGCTGAAAAGGTCCCTTTTAGTGCTGATACAGTCAAACTACATGAGCATATAAATGAGCAGACTCTTTTATTCTACACCCTGACCTTTCTCTATCCTCTCCTTTGAGAGACTAAGCTTTCATCCAGCTCTGAAAATGCCCACCTTTTCAAATTTAAAGCAATTTCAGTAAAAGACAAAAAAACATGAATTCAGGAGGAGTAACAAACAGTGAATGAACTTTCGGGTGGGTTGAATGCTTCACCTTGTTGGGGGTGCGTCCACGTGCCCGGCGAGGGGGTTTCCAGGACCTCTCCTTGGTGATGCTGTTGACATAGAAGTATCTCCCCGTTGACAGGTCCAAGTACTGCTCCCACAGGTCCATGACCTGGAGGGGCTGCTGGCCTGGGGCAGGGCAGGGGGGCTCCGGCTGCGACAGACGTTTCCCTGGCTGCATTTCAGTGTAAAGAGGAGAATCCTGCCAGGACAGCTGGGACAGATAGGACTCAGTTGGGACCTTGTAGGCAGAAAGAGGGAAAGAGAAAGAAGGAGAGTGAGAGGTGGATGTGGAGGAAAAGGAAATGAAACTTGAATACCAAAGAAAAATTCATAGGAAAAATACAAACATTACTGTATGACTCAAAACAAAAGGTCACGAATTGGACTTAAGTTCAGTAATGCTCTGACAAGACAAAGCTGGAGGTCTTCTGTATTTTAAGTAATCGTATTATTAACAAAGAAGAAGCCTGAGTCTGTGTGGCCAAAGCCTGATAAAACATATTCCTCTGTGCCAAGAGCTCCACTGTTGTCCAAACACTATGAAAAACACACACGCACACACACACACACACACACACACACACATTACAATGAACACAGTGTGTCACTCACTCACTCAGTGTCCCCTCTGGGGACATAAGTCTAAAATCAGGACACAAGTATAAAGTTTCTTTTTTAATAATGTCTGAATAATTACCCCAAACAGCTGGGTGCTGTAATTTTTAGCAAAAGTTACACCAACAAGAGTAAATAATTCATTTGTTGGAGACTATTTTCAGCTGTGGATTAATACACATTTGGTGCGCTATTGAATTAAAACTGCCCCCTGAGAGATGACAATACAAGTCATCAGTCGGAGATCCCTCAGTTTTTTTGTCAGTCAGTGTGCAGTGTACTTTTAGCTGCAGCGTGAGCACTCCTCACCAGACCAGACCAAAGGTGAGTCTGAGTGAGACGGAGGCAGCTGCCCGGAGGAGGAGAGGCTTTGCCTAGTTTGTCTCTGACACAACGTTCTCTTCTGTTCCCTTCTTAGAGGTGGTGAATTTAAATCTCACAGCAACTTAGTACGACACACTCTCTGGCTTTTGATTGATATCTAATGTCAGCAAAAAATGTTCTTGCACATTTCCCATCCGTCATGAGCGAACTTAGCATGCATTAGCTTGGAGGGCTAATTTGGCTTGTTAGTAATATTACATAAACGTCACAGTCACCCTGACCGTCCCGCCAAACCCCTTTCATCTATATGAAAAAAGGAACGCATGAATCTTCGTATTGAACAGCCAAATCTAATTCAACTGACATAATCGGGTCGGGTACAGCCCTTTAATGAGTATTAACAGCTTCAGGATGGTTTGTAATATTGACTCAGAATAAACGTCAGTGCGGTGTATTCATCGTAATGAAGGAACATGTCACCCAGTGCAACCTGTGACTCAGTTTTCTGATAGTTTTTGGACATAAATTAAGCTTTATGACACAGAAGAATATGCGATATGACACTCTGGCTGCACAGACGATACTGTTGGTTTTGGTCCTTTTATGGGAGTTGCTAACAATTAAGAACAGGACTGAATATAACCAGCATTGTCTTTAAAATATCTTGAGTAAATGTATGTGTATTTGTTGTTCTGTTTCAGTATGAGCATATCACTGTATGGCTCTGTGCATGTGTTTCTATAATTTAGCAGGAGTTTTCTTTATCCAAATCAAGTCCTAATGATAGTATAGCAGATAATTTATGCTACAGATATTGTATATCGTCCAAATAAGATTGACTTGACGTCATTATGAGAAAAAATATGTGTGTTTTAACAACATAACATGTGCCAAAAGTAGCAGACAGCAGTGAAAGAAAAATAAAAACGTGAATGTGTAAAGGAAACAGAAACAACAAATAAATAAATAAATCCCACTGACTATTGCTATGAAATAACCCGTCGGACTAGGGATTAGGACAGAGCTTATAGAAACACACGTGCTCACCCAGATAAAGAGGACTAACTCAACAACTACAAGAGTGGACATCTATAAATCCTATGAAACTAATCAAAAAGACATGAGTGGAAGATCATCTTTCCACCAGATATAGCTGAGACATAATTCACTAACTGATTGACTGGCTATCTGGTTGATCCCTGTTACATAACAAAGTTGTTTCAGATCATGAGGGAACATAGTGTGTATGGATGTAAGTGTAAGTGTGAACATGTGAGTTCACTCCAGGGGGCAGCACTGAGTAATGAGTGCACCTGAGACTTCCTGTCTCACTGTTTCCTCCAGTTCACCTCAGTGGTTTGAACAAAACCAAGGCTTACTCAACAGGGTTGAACAGGGTCAAAGCTGATTTATTACATGCTTTTATACCATATTTTAAAAATATATAACTTTAGTCAAAGCAAATGATGTGTTTCAAAAGAAAAATTAAAACCTCTAAAAATGTAAAAGCAAAGAAATTTCTTTATTTTTCCATTTCCTTATATTTGTTCCCCAGAATATTTGACTCCTTCATATTTTTCTGAACTGGCCTATATTCAGACACTTCCTCTTCTTGCTCTTCTTCTTCAGCTCTGACATTCTCACCTTCATCAGAGCTGTGGTCAAGTGCTTATTCACAGTTGGCTGCATGCTCATTGTGACTGTACCACAAAATGTCATGAGCGAGATACATAAGCTTTATTTTTAGTCCAGAAACATGACAGCTGGTCACTGCTGTATCGACATACTGTAAATATACTGTTCTGTTATACTGTGTTTAGTCTAATATCTAACTGCTATGATTGGAGAAAAAAATGAAATGTGATAGAGATGAAATTGTTGCAGTCACATCATCTCTCTTTCTATCTCTATCCGTGTCTCTGTCATACACTATATGGACAAAAGTCCAGTTCAGTTAAAGGAAACCTTGATGCTGCAGCAAACTGTAATATTCTAGACAGTAGTGTGTTTCCTTCTTTGTGACAGCAGTGTAGTGTAGGTCATTTCCTGTTTTAACATGACATCGCCCCTGTGCACATGGTGAGGTTCACAAACATTTGGTGTGGAGAAACTCGACCTGGCCTGGCTTTCTCTGTTTGTTTCTGGGTTGGTGGGGGGTGGGGTTGATTTCTGTCCTTGTTAGTTCCATGTTTGTTTGTTTATACTTTGTGCATCTTATTCAATTATCAATAAAAATACCTTGTTTTTAAAAAAAAAAAAAAAAAAAAAAAAAAAAAAGGGTGGGGGCTTTTGTAGCAGCATATTAATGCCCATTGTTTTTGAATGAGATGTTCAACCGATACTCATGGGCATGCTGCTCAGGTGTCCACATACTTTTGGCCACGTAGTGTACTGACAAATTGAAGTCAGAAGTGCTATCAAAACAACCTTTAAAATATGCAAATCAGTCGGTTTTATCTCTTCAAATTCAAATGGGATTTTGCCCCCGGAGGACAAAGATTAAATCTAATTCAAATTCATCATCAGTGTGGCAGCGCCTTAAAAAAAAAAAAAGGGCTGACAAAAATGAATGGTGAGAGAGTTTTCTGGATGAAAAACAGGGCGTTATGACCTGAATGTGGCTGCAATTATCCTGCTCACTGGTATTAAAGGCTCGAACGAAGAGGGTCCTCAGAGATAGAGAGAGAGGGGCAGATACAGAAACAGACAGCGAGGTTAGAGAGAATGAGAAAGATTTAAAGAAAAAAAAAAAAAGAACTGTCATTTCCACTGAGATCACAGACATCCAAAGTCGGAAGTCACCGGTGTGTGTACGCTTCAGTGGAGGCAAAACTGGGCTGTGGGAGCTTCCCTCAGCTGAGAGACAGATAACCTTCAGTATTTCTCCCAACAACAACACTGCCTTGTGTAATCACCTCTGATGTAATACAGGGACGCTCCGACGTCACCACAATGCTAACTTGATTGCTGCTGTAGGAGGATTATTGAGGTCAAGTACAGACGTAAATCAAATATAACCTCTGCTGCCACGGCTGTGCTCAGTCGTCTGGTGAGAATGCACAAGGTCGTTTTTTTTCTTTTTAATCAGTTTTGTCGTTGCAGAGTTATTTGTTTCCGTCTGAATAGCTTTTCCAATTAACTGAGGTTAAAAAAATAAAAAGGTGAAGACCTATAGTTTACCATTTTTAACATTTGTTTCTAAAGTTACACCCTGCACGATCACAAGGCAAAAACTACCAGCTGGTTTATTACAGTTTGAGCGCTATGACCTGTGATTCCATCAGATTATAAATTTTGCATATGACCGGAAGTCAAAATGAATCTAATCCCATAGTTCCTTTTACTGAAGCTGCATGGGATTAATTTGCCTGAGCTGAAATCGAACCCTGGACTTTGTGGTTATATGTGCTATAACCACTCAAGGCACTCCTTTTGTATTTTCTGATGGGTAACTGCTAGCTATCAGACAAACATATCCATCCACTTAAACCAGTAAAACTTCAATATCTGTTAACCTTAGTGGTAGTAGGTACGACTGAGGTTGTCAGTCACTGTATTTGATATCGAGTGTGTACACAAAAAAAACTTTTGGTGCTGGAAAAAGTGCTGGATTAATGTGTTCTGTTGCCTTGACCCTTTCTTACTTGCTTACTGTTAACTAGTTTCAGATGGACTTTCTGTACAGCTACAAGAAATTAAGCTCAGTTTGTGCTTTGTTTTGAGAGAAATGCACACGATAATTTACAGAACACAACGCGATGAGACTAAAATATTTTTTCTAACTTGGCTGGTGAAACAAGTCACTACTATAAATATTTGCAAATGACTAAAACACATATGATGACTACTGACTACTAGAGGAAAAAATAAATCCAGCATACGATGGCAATATTTTTGTGTGGCAATATTGTATCATTTTTTTGTTTGTTTGTTCTTTTTTTTAACAAATGATTAATATTACAAATGCAAATGAAACGTTAGGTAGCCTTCTAGAATAATACAATCAATTGCACGTCCACGTCCTCTCCCATGAGAAAATGAGCTACACCATGATTGTAGTGACACGTAAATAACATCTGAGATATTACCAGAGTTCCTATAGGAGCACTGACAGGAGGGGTGTATTTGTTTGGGTGTTAAGTTCAAGTATCTTTCTCCAGAGTTGCCGAATCCACCTTTGATTTACACACATTTATCAGGTGAGCAGTGCTGTGAGCAGATCTTTGGTCGGACTTTTATGTCAGTTATTTTGTGAAAGACACTGGTCTCACTCTGGGCTACAGGTTTACTTCTAATCAACTGATGTGAACATGTCCAAATTTGGTTTAAATGAAGGGAAGCTCTAGTATTCGTCATCCTGGGTGTTATTACTGTATTTTTGGTCATTATGACTACCGGTCACTATGACTTATAACTTTGACTCACCGCTTTTGTTGTACACTTTTTGAAAACATGAATTTTGGCTCAAATAGCATTGATAGAGGAATGAAGTGCAAGCTTTCTACAGCTTTCCAAAAAATATAAATTTCAACGTGAGGGCCCAGTGAACTAACTAGTGACGAAGAGGGCCGGCTATTGCATCGCCTCGTGTCGCCTGTGTCTTGGCTAAAAATTTGCACTTGAACACACCACAAAGACGACAGTCAATGGTCAACTAACACGTACATTCTGCGCCTGTTTGAGAGGAAAAAAACTCTCCACACCAGCGGACAGTGATAGACTGTATTCATCATTCAAGAAGGGAAACGGTAAGACCGACAGATTCAAGACACTAGTTATGTGCCAGCGAATGATAGCACAAACAATTACAAACTGTTTGTGCTAAAAAAAATGGCTACAAAAATAATTATCCTATAAATAAGAATAAGTTTGTTTTGAGTTTACACCCTCTTGACTTTACTTGTTTGTTTCCTTTCCTCACTTCCACTGGTGCGGGACACACTATAAAAACTAGAGCAACAAACACCCAGTGACTGCTGACTGTCGGCTTGGTGTGTCATGGCCTTAAATCATCACTAACGCCAGTGAAAGTTAACACAGAAAGTTGTCCACTTAAAATCAACATGGACAAATATAATGGTAACACCCAAGTGTAAAATACAGTACAAAATTCCGTCCTGTTGGGGGTCCATAGGTCTTGCCTCTTCCTACCTGCAGATGATTGTTCCTGCCGGAGGCTCCCACCATGTCCCACTGGCTACAAGACTTCTTGGGCACCCTATGGTTGGTGCGACTGCTGAAGCCGCCTCCCACCTCATCGTACGGGTTCTCGTTCAGGTTTTCAGGCAGGTTGCTGGAGCTCTGGCTCCGAGTGATCATGGGGACCACCCTGTGGTTGTGTGGCGCAGTCTGTGATGAGGTGGAAGATGTGGGGGACCCGGGGACCATCAGGTGGCCCGATGGGGAGGTGGGGGAGTTGGGGGTAAAGTTGAAACCAGACCAGAGGGGCAGGGTGGGGAAGCGTCCTCCGCCCATGCTGGCATTATTCTCCTGCCCCTGGAAGGCACTGCTGGAGTTGAGGTTTTCCATGGAGCGGAAGATGGGTTTGTTCACTGAGGGAGGAAGGTAAAATAAATAAATTTGTGTTATTTTTTTTATACACAATTAAATTGGAAAACACACACCAGATGTCTTCTCAGGCACTCACACTTTACCTTGACTCTGTTCATTATAGGTGGTCCCTTTAGGGGTGGGAGAGAACGACACCCTCGGCAGCGTCCTGAGGTTGGAGTTCAGCGAGGCAGACACGACCAGGCGCTGCGGCGAGGGCATTGGTGCAATGGGCACCTCTGTCACATACGTGGCAGGAACATACAGTGGCTTTGTTTTACTGGCCGCCCCAATCCGCCGCACCTGTCAAAGAACAAACATATTTACAAACGCTTTTTCTATTTTCTCCCACATAAATCCACTTAGTTCAACCGAGCGTCCACCAGCGCAGCTGAGGCCTGAAGGCTGTGCGGAAATGTGTTGCGCTACAGTTCCTGTTACATCCAACAGATGCAACACGAAAAACCCACAACTTCTCTTTTGAAATACGTAGGTAATATTTTTTTAAAAACACAGAACTTAATGGTTTAAGTCACCTTTTGTGATGTGATTCATGGTGGTGATTTGATGATATACAGTATACTGTGACATCATGGATATGTGTCAATTGTCACAGATTTCAGAAGAAGTTCAGTTATACACACACCCACATTTTGGTGCAAGGCTGCTGGAAAACAGCGTAAGAGTTAACGCTCATTTTAATTTGACAAAAAGCTGATTGAAGTCAAAATATTTAATAACCTAATTTCTCAGTTTAAATTGTGGTATGAAATTAAAGGTTTGTCTATATTG
>JAPZEB010000012.1:13539860-13553907 GCA_029783705.1 Chaetodon striatus
AACGGGAGGCACCTGGGAGCATCCTGATCAGATGCCTGAACCACCTCAACTGACCCCTTTCGATGCAAAGGAGCAGCTGCTGTACTCTGAGCTACCTCCGGATGTCCAAGCTCCTCACCCTATCTCTAAGGCTGAGCCCTGCCACCCCATGGAGGAAACTCATTTTGGCAGCTTGTATCTCATTCTTTCGGTCACTACTTTTGTTATGATATGACAAGTATTTGGGAAAATAGCGTAGGCGCAAGTATTTTCCTTGGACACCTCTCTTTCTTTTCCCCTTTCAAAATTAGACTGTCCCATCTAATAAAGGCAAAGAGGCAAAAAAATCTTAAAAATGTTTCTTCACACCTAGTTTTAGTTTTTAGTTTTTACCTAGTAAACAATAATATCACTGGTGGGCAAAGCCTGGTATAGCTTATTCCACTCCACTGCTGTCCAAAAACTGTAGAAACAACGACAAAAAACATCAGTGAGCCACACTATTGCACTACATGACACGGTCCTTCATTATGATGAAATCAACACTGCAGCTTACTTTGAGCCGATTCTACATACACTGTACAACCAGTGATGGACTCAACAAACCAGCTTTCTAGCTTAAAGGGCAGCCTGTAGTTTTCTCCATTTAAAGAGCATTCTTTCGGGCACTACATCATGTTTTCTCCTCTGGAAGGGCACCCTAGGGGCCCCTTTATCATGTTTTCTTGCACAACGGGACACCATAGACGACAATTTATCATGTTTTATTCCCACCAACCTCCTAAAGTACACCAGTGCATACCACTGCCATAAATACCCACTTGCCCACTAAATTCACCACTGGAAATAGTCCCAAACAAAAAACCATACAGTGCTAAGTTGTTTCAGGAACTTATTTAGCTTTAGTAAAAATTAAAGTTATGACTTTTTAGAGATTTATATTTTGATTAAGAACACATGGTCTTGGGGATAAGAGCTACAAACAGAAAGTAAGTCAGAAAGTGTTGAAAGATGGATGACATTGTCTGTTTTGGGTTTTTGTTGGGATTTGTTGACAATAACAAAAATGCAGAATATTGTCAGTGTTGTTCTTTATTTTAAATTCAAACTCTGAAACCTCCCTTCAGAACGCTGTAAATACTATGTCCGTAATTTTCTAGAATCTGAAGTTTCACTGACACAAAACAAACTATAGATGGACGGCTTTCTTACCTGCCACCAGTCACTGTTGGTCTTTTTCAGGAGAATAAACCGTTCACCCTCCCTGATGCAGACCTGTCGACCATCAGCGCCGCGGTAGTTGTAGTCATACTGGGCCTCGAGGACCACTGTGCCACTAGGGACACCGCACACTGTCATGCCCCTGGGGCTGACCACAGGTGCTGCAGCAGGCTGCTGGGGCCCCACAGAACGCCTCCAAGTCCCAGACAGCATCGCTCTCCACACAGTCCTGTTCAGCAAGCTTTTCTGGAAGCGTGCGGATGGTTGATACTGGTGATACTGGTCAGGTTAGCACAGAGCAGGTGAGACTGGAGCCAGGTCAGTGCCATGTTCTGAAACAGAGGAATAAATGCACAGAGAGGTGCAGAGAGAGACAGGAAGAGAGAGATTACCGAAGCTGTCAGAGAACAATGAAAAACTGTCACCTGCCTGTGTGCAGGTTCAAAGGGAGAGAACAGGAATCCTTTTAGTGCTAAAAATGGAAGTCTGGGTTAATCTGGGGAAAATCACCAACATGTATGACAACATTAGAAAGCTAAAAAACTTTTATAACATCACCTTGGACTTTCAGAAATTGTGATGGGCTTTTTCACTATTTTCTGGCATTACAAATCAAATAATAAACAGCTTGTTCCCTCTCTGGTTGAAGTGTTAGATGAGAAGATTGACACCTCTCTCAGAGTGCTGTCAATCAACTTACAATGCTAACTCTCTGCCAGAAAGCAAATAAGCGCATCTCTAAAAATGTCGAACTCTTGCTTTGATCAGTTAATTGAGAACATAATTTTCAGTTTAATCATGATAAAAACATCTTTAACTCGAGCCAGGCCTAGAATTTCGTAATTTTAGGGACAAAGCCAGTTGTTCTTCTGCAGTGTGATTTTTAGAGAACACAAAGGCCACATTTTTCGCTCAAACCACAAGTGTTGATTAAAATCAAAATTGGCTCTCTACAATAAAACGAGAATGCTGTTGTTCAGAATTAGAAGAGCATTTTGTTTCTATTTCTATTTCTTTCTACATTTTTAGCCTTTTCAATCCTTTTCAAGGATTTATTTTTTTAATTATTTGAACAAACAACACAGGATCTGTAGTTAGCTGGTCGAAGTAACATAATCAAAATGACCATCTCCCAAAATTTCTTTTTTTTTATATCAATGTATTCCAATATACATCAAAAATGTTTTTTTTAACAGTATAGACAAAGTTGTCAGTATTCACTTGGAATAAAAAATAAAAAGCCAGAATAAGAAAAGCAATCTTACAGACACCCAAATCAGTAGGAGGAATGGGGTTACCAAATCTTCAGCTTTACTATTAGGCGAGTAATATAAGGATGAAGGCCCACTGGCAACAAAGACAACCTCCATTATGGCTGAACATAGAAAGGACATGTTGCTCCCTATCTTCTTTATCAGCTTTACTATTTTCAGCTCTACCAACTGTATAGTAATAAAAAATGAACTACAAACACTTACACGAGTACTTTAAAACAAGTAAGAAGTATAAAAACTGTTAAACAATTCAAATTCAGTAGTGTTTTTGAGAATCGATACGGTATCACAAAACATAATATCGCAACACTCAAGTATATTGACATTTTCTTACACCCCACATGTACTCACACTGTTGACAGGGTGAACTTGACAGGAGAGGGCAGAGAGGCAGGGCGGGAAAGCAAAAAAACAACAATAACAAACAGGCACACAGCGGGGCACCGAGGCCACAGTGGCCGATGGGCACACTGCTCTCAGAAGGGCACTGAAACCAAGCAGAGGGGCAACGACAGTCATGGCCGTCATGGCCGTCATGGCCACAGTTGCAGCCAGGTCTTATATACTGTTTATGGGACTGAAATACTCCTCTAATGTGTCAAAAGTAGGGCTGCAACAATTATTTTCATAACTGATTAATCTCTTAATATTTTTTTCATCAGCTGATTCATTATTTATTGAATAAATTAAAACTCAAAAAGACATTTACAATAATATAAAACAGAGACAAGCAGCAAATCCTCAAATTTAAGATACTGGAATAAAGGAATCTGGTATCTGTGCTTGATATATGACTCAAGCGATGCATAGATTACCAAAATAACTGGCTTTAATTTTTGGCAGGACAACTAATCAATGAAGTGATTAACTGTTTCAGACACAGACAAGGATAACGGACTGCTATTGCCAATATTTATATAAAATAAAATAAAATAAAAGCCACATAAAATTTTAATGTCAGACATACATGAGGATGAAGTGTCACTGCAGATATTTGCACACCACCACTTTGCTATTGTCCTTTCATCCTGGTAGAACTAAGAGACACGTGTGAGTGAATAACTCATGCGTTTGGAGGATATAAGGAGCGCAGTATACCCAAAATAGCATCTGTCTCCTGCTCTCCACCTGAGCCAGCATCCCCAAGCTAAACCCCTGCTCTACCCAGCCAAGACCCGCTTACATAAGAGAACATCTAACTTTCTGCCAGACACATAGCAATACAGCCTCACACAGTGCACGCACCCACCCACCCCCACACGCACACACTTGCAAATACACACACAACACAAAAACATCCCTAGGCACCTAGCAACAGTGCTTCAGTCACAGTCAGGCCCAACCCATCTCAGTCTGGGTGAGAAGAGGAGAGGCAGCAAACAAGAGAGAAAATTAATAGAGACATGCACGTTTACTGAGGACTCAGAGGGGCAGAGAGGAATCAGGGACTGTAGATGGACAAGACAAACTGAAGAGGAAAACTCTGAATGTCTGGGAAAAAGAGCAGATAGTGTGGACTAGATGGAGGAATAAAAAAATAGAGGAACTAAGACATGGATGAAGCTGGATGGAGCTGTGAGCCCTGTGAAGGCGATGGAAGGGAGGGCAGGGTACGCTGGCTGAACCTTGATAATCCCACTGTTATTAAAGCACAGGAATGAATCTGTGACCCCCACCGCTACAGAGAATTACAGTAAAATCCCTCGGTACCAGCATATGGGCTGAGGCGCTGCATGCCTGGCTAACACTGGCACAGAGGAGCATTTCCAAGGCGCTTCATCAAAATGTCATGAATCAGAATAAATGCTGTTCCACACTGGGGAAATGTAAATACAGTAGACTAGACTGACGATTGCTGAGGCCTCAGTGCTCACATTAGTTCAGACATTTGCAGATAGCTGCAAGACAAAAAATTGTATTTTATAAATGTGTTGGACAAACACCAAAAGATGTAGAAAAAAGAAACCAATGAGAGAATCAGATGCACAGACGTGTATTTATTGCAGAGGACAGAGTGTGTGTGTATTGTTATGTGTGTGGAGCTTGTGGTCGTGTGATTAAAAGCGAGACTATGTAAGTCTTGCCGAATAGAGGCCACAGTGACGTCTGTGGGATAATAATGCTAAAATGCAGCAGAACTGTTGCGTAGTAGAGAAGAGTCATGAAGTCGGTGAAGTCATTCAATGAAGTCAGATATGCTGCAACAGCTTCCTGCATTCACATGCTTCTCAGATGGTCTCATTTCTTGAGTTAGGAAATCATTCTTTCAACTTCAGTGTGTTCATGAGCTCTAAGTTGTAATGTGGAAACAACATGGCCGCTACAAAGAAGATGTGTTGTATTTATTGCTCAGAGCATTAACAATCTAAAGCTTTGTGTTACAAAGTGATTTTGTCCCAGACTTGTTGCTGCGCCAGGACATTCCCTAAAACTACTAAAATATTGCTTTACCTGATTTGTTATCAGGATAATGCTTATAAAAACTTTTTTGTCATTAATCTAGGCCACTTCACGAGCACAGCTACTAACAGTTACAACCTAATACAGGTTTTGTATGAGACATTCAGAACATTAATAAGCAGTAAACCACTGTTTGCTTTGTGAAGATATGGTGGAGTAATGGCATTGTGAGCAGGGAATATAGTCATGCTACCTGTGTGTGTACTGTAATCTAAGCTTCTCTGTGGTTTGTTGTGGTGGGCTGATCCGGCCAAGCATGCAGACTAATGCCTGTATGTATCCTTATTAACTCTGCTTTGCACTGTGCATGGGGGGTGGTTACTGCTGACATCGGTACCAAGTCATCACGGAAGCGTAGCACCACTCCCTGGCTAACATCATTAGGCCCATCAGAACTATTGCTGTTGTTAGCGCTGTTTAAGAAGTTAGCACTATTAGCTTCCAGCTGCCAGCTCAGCCACCTCCATGTTGTTGTGTCCCTTTCAGGTACCTTAGTCACACCTGCAAGTTGTTTTCTTAATGGAAAAGTGAGCCTGATGAAGCATAGCATATGCAAAGTGCATTGCTGGCTCTTATACTTGTAAAAAATGTTAAAATAAATGTCAAGAAGTTTCAATTTGGTCCTCAGCAGAGTCTTCTGGTGCACAGCAAGCCTGTCTTACATTTCTGGAAATGCCCTTATTTGCTGTCAGTACTTGCAGTTATGCCTTTATTTTGACACGTTGGTCACAGGACTGATTATATCCATATTCATGACAAGCTGGGTGGTTCTAGGAGGTGTGTATAACATGTACTTGTATGTGTAAAACTGAATACACTGCAGCTGTCTATGTTTGCAATATTGTTCTGTAGCTAAATTGATTCTTGTGTGTTCCTCTTGTTTATGCGAAACAGAGAATGCTTGTGATGCAGGACACATTTCAAAGTGCAGTCTTATCTAATCTCATCTAATCTAAATTAAATGTCACTGAGGCTTTGCTCTGGGAAAATTTTAATAACAATAAAGTGCTAGGACATATTTATATTGATGAGCTGAACTAGAAATATAATTTTGGTGCTCCAAGTGCTCTAAAACATTCTTCTAAGATCTGCACTTCAACTCAGGAGGGACACAGGCAAAAGTCAGAGGTACAAGGCGAGCAAGAAAACAGGAAGCTGCATACATACATCAAGGTTCAACCACAGTTTGGGTCATATCCTCTCCATCTTGCCATTTGTTTTCTCTGATGTGAAACATCTCAGGCAGTTTAGTTACAGGCTGTAAGTGCTGACAGCAGGTAGAGACTGTTGTGCTTAAATACAGTAAGTGATGCTGAGTTGCCCTGTTGCCCCGTCTGACTGCTGTGCAGCTCTGTGAGTAGCATTAATTACTGACTAGCTGAGCCTTCAAGCAGAGAGGAGTGTTTGTTTTGGGCTTAACAGTCTCACTGCGTGGCTTCAGTAAAGTGTAATTTAGTATTGAGATGGGCAGGGAAGAATTGCATCATACCCTGAGTTTAAAGAATACCTACAGCAGCACCGATTATACAACCTGTCCATGGTTTTTATCGTGAGTTCTTCTCCCCACAAAGACAGGAAGAGCTCATCTGATACTGCTGCACACCTGTTTGTCTTTTCCTGTCTCTTTAAACCGCTCAAAACACACAATCAATGAATAATAACCAGCTACTGTGCAGCTTTATCCAGGCCTGTCATGATAATTATGTTATCAACTTGGTGAGGTCAGCAAAATGACCAAAATCATGTCCATGTATTGTACAATATTGTCCATGTGTTTGCATAAGACCAACACCAAAGTTTTAGCCAACATGATGCCAGAACAAACAGCAGGGTTTTCCTAAAAATGATGAGACTTCTAAGCATTTTTTCACAGCGCCTTAGCTAAGTGAAAAAACAAACTATGCTGAGACACTGCTCTTTGACACTATTATCTTTATGTCAGTGACATAAAATGGGCTCAAATGACAATGATGTTGCTTCTCACAACTATTTCTGGGACAATATATTACAACAAAAGCATCTGTCATGGCAGGCCAAGCGTTATCTAACTTCATCTAACCTAATGTTTGTTGAGTTAGTTGCAGAAGTTCGTCACAGATTGGTGGGTATCCCGTTAGTTTGCTCAACATCCTCAATTTACTGATCAGCACGAGTACAAATGTCACACAGAGGCACAGGAGGCTTTATTATCTCGTATGCAAATTAGGCTGTTACAGCAGGGTTAAGGTCCCTGGCTGTATTATTCAGTGTTTGGGCACTTTGACAATGCTCCCAAAGTGTAACAGCCCAGACTGCTTGCTAAAGTGAGACAGGATAAGTCAGAAATGGTGCAGTCCTTCCTCACTCCATGACTCAAGGTTTTAATTATAGTTCTTGAATCTGTTGCACAACCAAAATGACGGTTTGACGACAAATTCTAGCATTACTGTCGCAAACAGCAAAACCTGACTTCATCAGCAGTGAAGATGAGAAAAAAATGGAAGAGTGAATAGTGAGGATAACAAACTGGGATCTAAAAAAGGAAAAATGAGGCCAGACTGTGTTTCCATTTGCAGGTCAGATGGCAGTTGAGAGGGCACTGGCGTCATACACCCAAACATACAGAGCGGCCCATATGGTGTCAGAGACAGACAGAGGCACCCCGTCACGGCTGTTGAGAGGCAACGGTGGTTTGTGCCAGGGGCTGAGGGCACAGGGCTTATGTTGTGGTGTCAACAACACAAATAGAGAGATGGAGGAGAAACCATTGGAGGGAAGGAATAATGCATAATGGGAATGGAAACAAATGAGACCAAATAAGATGGAAGTGGAAAAAACTCAGAGAGAATGCTACACTTATTTGACTGTCTGGCTTTGCTTGAGTGCTTTCACTGCAACTCAGACTGTGTGCATGCAAGTCAGGCTGAGCTGAGGAAATAGAGACAATTTGTGCATGCATGCGAGAGAGACAGAGAGAGGAAGAGAGAAGCACGAGCAACTCACCATGGTCCTGAAGTGTGAGTGTTTCTGGTCAATGAGGTCACCAGCTCACTCTGCAGTTAAACCCATGCAGCCAACCACACGAGAAACCTTAAAAACAAAACAAAAAAACAACATGAGAAAAATATTTTAAAGTTTTCAATCAACTGCCCTCCAGCCAAAACTGAAGAGCCACTGCTGAGCTGTCAAAGATTAGAGAGCAAATACAGACAGTTATATGGAAAAGGTGGGTCAGAAAACCAATAAAATGGACGCAAGCTACTGTAGCAGCACCCTCCTGCAGAAAACCACAAAATCTCTCACTCTCTTTCATGCACATAAACACACAGTTAATCCAATGCAGCGAAATGATCCTGCCTCCACTCATTGAACCCTCACTAACCCTACCTTCCCCCATTTAGCCAGCATTTTGCCCGAGAGATAAAATCAGAGGAAGTGACAGAGAGAGCGTCAGCTGGCTGGTACCCATTCGTGCAAATAAACCATGTTTGAACCTGAGGAAGAGGAACACAGCAACAGTGAGAAACAGAGCGACAGAGGTCCTGTGTGCTGACCACACAAAAGCAACCAGCAGGCAAGTTTATTGATCGAGCTATTGATCCATGCACAGAGCTGGCTGGTCAACAATGTCACTGGACATCAGAGATCCACCACATCGTTGCACCAAATGGATGTTAGCAGTGGAGCAGAGGACATTATGTTGATGCAAATCATCCCAGGATTTGTTCACTACTTTAAAGGGATATATGGTTCAGATTTAATATAAAAGGTTTAACACAACAGATAGAGTTGTCACTACAGGGCTCGGATGTGATGCTATACCACCATCATTTCACATTTTCAGTCAAATCAACAATCCTGAAAGGCCACTAGATTAAATTCTTTAGGGATTATCTGCCCTCCTGTGGTTTCACATGTTTTATCAACCATGTTTCAAATTCAGTTTCTAGATTTACTCCTCAGTTTCCAAACAGTCATGGCTTTCAGCTCTTGTCACTAACGTTAAAAAATACACATGAAGCTTGCTTGAGATTGATAATCCTTCACATTTTATATATAAATATACTCTGCTTTTGAATAAGAATTAGGTTTTATTAGGGCTGGGTATCTGTAATCAATACCCTCAAGGTATCAAAAGAAATAACCCAAAAACAAGTAGTATCAAAATGTCTCCAGTCAAATGATACCTGCATTTAATCCTTTTGCTTTTTCTGATCTTGGACCATCCAGACTTCCTGCTGGGTCAGAAAACTGTTGTTGCCATGTCTCTAACTGCTCCCCTCCTGGCAAACGGTCAGTTTAGCCTCTGCCCGATAAGCACGAGCTAATGCAGCAGCTAACATCTAACTCCATGCCATTAAACGGTCCCAACAAACTCACACTGACACAGGTCTGGCTCAACTTGATCATTTATGCTAACAGTTAGCCTTGTCATTGTGTGTGTGTGTGTGTGTGTGTGTGTGTGTGTGGTGAGCAGACCCTGGTTATGTTTACAGAAGATGTAGCTTACATGTTGCTTTACAGTCACATTGTCTGCTTTGAGAGCTACAATATTCACTCAGGATTTTTTAAAAACATTATTGGAGTCCATGTTTTGAAACTAATTAAATAAACTAAAGAAGAGAACTGAAACCCTTGCAGCTGTTTTTGTAATATTCACTATGATTATTATAGCAAGTGATTACATGACTAATTTTTTGGAGGCAGTAGTTTAAACAAAATCACATTTTTTTTTCTCCTGACTTGCAGTTTATGTCATGAGCCGCGATTTTTGTAATTTGCTGCAATTTCCCGCAAAAAATGCAATATATTTTTTTGAAATAAGCCAGTAATGATAGTCATCAAACTACAGCCACTTTCACTACTGCATTCTGCCCGTGCATTCCTTCTCTTTTGCTCTACACACAGACTGTTTAACTGCATGCAACCAAAGCCTGCTCAAACCTGATTGGTCAGCACTACTCAGACTACAAACTGAAACCACAATGTTTCCAATGCCAAAATCTCGTCCTGTTGTACCTACAGATTCTGCATTTACATGCAGATATTTGTTTATAGGGATAACAGTCTCAGTGTTTGTGTGCTGGAGGTTTCGAGTTTCCACATCAAACCTGTCACTAAATCACATTCGTCTGCGTACGTGTGTGAAACTCAGATTTAAGGTGAGCGCAGAGAAACTTTCACCCTTCCAGCAGAAGAATGTGAAAACAGCCTTCTGGTGTCAAACTGTGCACATGCATCCCTCTGCACAGTGAAGGTTAAACATCCAAGTTCAGTTAAGACAAGCAAAACTATTTTTTGGTGCAGGAAACTTAAAATCTTTTTGTGAAAGTGGCATTACCGTCACATTGTGCCACAGTTGTGAGCAACTTTCTTTGTTTGTGTGTTCAAGGGCAGAGCTGAGGGAGGTATAAAAACATATGGCACACTTTGGAAAAAGCTTCAGTGTTTTCAATATGTAGTTGAAGGGCTAAGGAATGCAAGCAAAACCACCTTAAGATAATGTTATCATGACACCCTTGAAAATACCCCGAGGCTAGAGGACACTCTGAGAGAGAGACGATGAATGCAAATTACCGTGTAATAAATTATATGGTTTGGGGATGAAACAAGCAGATGATGTTTAGAAAGAATTTACAAAGCCGGCTAAGGACACAGAGCACCTGCTGTGATGATGCCAGAAAAGGACAAGCTTTATGAACAAAATGAGAAAGAAGTCGCGATGTTCCCCTGCGGCTCCGTATCATTTTGGATAAGCAATGTCATAAACTGCTCCAAATAGCTTACGCCTCAACCCAAAGCCAAGGGGAGTTTAGCTCCCACGGAGATTGTTTAAGATCGCAGGGGCTGATCAAACTTCACCACACAGCAGGACGGGAGAGGAGTGAAGGGTGTCGGTGGAAAGTTTGGTGTCATATCATATCCATATTCATTCCATACGTTTGAAGTGGAAAGAGGGCAGCTTTAATAATCATGGCTACATGGTCTTCAAAGAGAGATGAGACATGGGGAAGAGGAGTATAGAGTGAATGAGGAACTTCAAAGGGCTTTTGCGTGCACTCCCACATCCGTATACACATAGCAAACACACACACTCACGTACGCACGTAGACTGTACTGTATTTACATAATATGAATGTCTATAACCAAAGGGTTCAGGGGAAAATGAGAGAGAAGTTGCTCCGCATGATACCCGCTGCTCTGTAACTTTAATCACCACAAAAATAAGCAAAAAGTGAAACACTTAAAGCTAACAAAACTGCTGATTTAATATCTGTGTCAGCCAACAGCTGCTACTAGGTCTTTACAGTGACATGAGCCATGCTGGCTGTGCATGATCTCTATTGTTACCTCTGCTAAGACGGTTATATATTTTCAATTTGGTTTTATTGTTTGTCAGGATTATAGAAAAACCATCAGTCAGATTCTTTTTTAAATTTTGGTGCAAGCATGTAGCTTGAGACAAGGAAGAACCCACAAAATTCTGGAGCAGATCTGAATCACAGCGTGCATACAAAAATATTTTTCACTCAACATTGCAAGATAGGGCTTTTGGCCTGCGTAGAGGTCTGCACTTTCCAAATGCTCCTCTAGTTTCTAATGCAAACAAGCATCCAAGGGTTGGTCTGCTCAACTGACTGTTTTGAGCCCCAGCGTGAAGTCAGGTGAGGCTGTGGGAGGCGAAGTCTTGCATCATGTATGTATCCACATCATTACGGGTAAAAGGAGTTGTAGCACAGCAGTATGTCATGGATTAAGCGCACAAGTGCCTTGAAATTTTCCTAAAAATCAATGCTACACCACACCATGAGCTTTAACCCTAAACTACACCTGAAACAGATTAACTGATCACAGTGAAATCTTAAACTTTGACGACTCAAGACCTTTAATATTTGAAACAATCAGCATTAGCAATCAACAACTTTAATGTAAATACAGCTGCAACAAAAGAAGAGACATCTTTTTCTATATTGCCTTAAATAACCATTTTGTTTCAGACGGCTTTACAATACACACAACACACGACACACTCTAGCCTTTTAGGGCCCTGACTCACCGAGCTGATGATGGGCTGTCAGTCATTGTCAGGCTGTCGGTGAGCATCTGTCACCCTAGTTTTTGCAGTGTATCCCACACTGTTGGCACGTGTTGGCCTTTGTTGGTTGTTTGATGGCCAATTCAGCATGTAGAAGCAAACAAATGACTAAAGTCAAGAGGGCTTGAGATTGTACATATCACTTGTTCCTTCAACGGGTTGTGTTGGGAATGTGCTGACTGGCTAACTAGCATCTTGCATTCGTCCTGTCAGTCTCCTGGTTTCACTTTTCTAATTACAAATACAGACTACTGCCACCTGTTGGTATGGAGAGTTACTTCCTCTCATAATGGTGCAGAATGTACGTGCTAGTTGCGCGGGGACACAGGCGACATGAAGTGAAGCAACAGTCGGCCTTCGTTGCCCCAAGTTTTTTCAGGGTTCCCACACATTTTTACCAATGAATTTATTGTTGCAGAATAGTTAACGCTCCACCCGGCTCAGTCTTGGCAGGGTGCTGGTAACATCCATAAGTCCAGATTGGGAGTTGTAGTTATTTTAATACTGGATGGCAAACTGAAACCCTTGTTTTTTATTGTGGTACTGCATGACAAGACAAAAATGGCTTCCATTTGTATGCCTTTCAGTTTGCCATCCAGTATTATAAAACTACAACTCTAAGAGGGTGGAGCTCCTACCACCAGGGTTATTGTTGCCTCATGTATGCTCTGATGAAGGTTTAACAGACTGTAAGCTCAGCAATAAAATGAAGCACTGCATAGATGTAAGTGTGCGGAAATCTTTTTCTACCAATGAATTCATCAAAACTTTTCCATGACTTTTCCATCATATTTTACCCTGTTCTCATGAATTCATTTAAGTAGTTTAATTAAAATAGTGTGCTTGGACATCAATTTGAGGTAGGGTGCAGTTCATGATTTGGAGAGGTACACACATCGTTTACCCACAACTAAATTTGGTCGCTACTCTGAGGTCAGAGCCCCCATCCAGCATGGCTAGGGTCTGCCCCTCTTTTGAGCCATGCATGATACTAGTGAGTTTAAATTAGCAATACCAGGAACGTATGTCACCTAACATTCAACACATTTTTGAATTTTCATGAAGATATTTTAAACAAAGACTGTGTATTCAAAACTTTTCCCCAAATATTCTGTTAATTCTAAACCATTTCCAGGCATGGAAAACACTTTTTCCAATTTCATAACTTTTCCAGGAATGTCATGACCGTGGGAACCCTGTTCTTTGATGTTGGTTTGGCGTGTCTGGGTCTTCAGGGCTACAACTAACAATTATTTATATTATAGATTAATCTGCCAATTACTTTCTTAAATAATCACTTTGTCAAATAAAATGATAGAAAATAGTGAAACATGCCCGGTACAATTTCCCAGAGTTCAAGTTGATGTCTTCAAATGGTAAGTTTTATCCATCCAACAGTCCAAAAATCCAAAGCTATTCAGTTTACTTTCATGTATGGCAAAGAAAAGCATCAAATGATCACATTTAAGATGCACAAAAAGCAGCAAATGTTTGGCTTTTTTCTTTAAAAAATGACAAACGATGATTTAATTATCAAAATAGTTGCCAATCAAATTTCTGTTGATTGATTAATTGATTGACCTACTGATTGTTGCAGCTCTACAATCCTTAGATCCTCCTCTCAGACAGCAAAAACTATGATGAAGAAATAAAAAATCACTTTCCTTATATTAATTAATCAACTAATTTAGACATTTAACCTGACATCAGTCAACTCTCTGCAGTTCTACTGAGGACAGCCACGTGAAGGAGCATTCACTTTGTCTATGGATGTACAGAACTAGCAGTGCTGATGTCTCTCTCTCCATATGAGACACATGCCTCAAGCCAAAACAGCCTTTCATCCTCCCAAAGCCATGCATTATTGATGATCAGACCAGAGAGAGAGAGACACTGAAACACACACTGCTTTTCCCACTGTGACAGCTAGCTGCCTGTGTGAACGTGTGTATGAATCCATTTCTCTATGTGTGTGTGAGTGTGTGTGTTTGTGACTAAACAGGTGGGCCGGATTCCTTCAGTGATTAGCTGTGTAAAT
>JAPZEB010000012.1:13581015-13602036 GCA_029783705.1 Chaetodon striatus
TGTCACATTTAAGAAGCTAGAATCAAAGGATTTTGATTTGGGTTTTTTTCTGGAAAAAGTTATTCCAACAGATGAATCAATTGTTAAATTAGTTGGCAGCTCATTTAATAGTTTAATTAATTGGTAATTGTATCATCTTGAGGTGTATCTCGACACTAAAGGTGAAACATTCTTGTAGATAAACTCACATTTGGACCTCTACTGAAGTAGACCATGCGTAATGGGTCTGCAGTTAATGTCATGCTCTCATCAAATTTCCTCTGAAATGTTCCACCAGAATCCGCGATGCTCTGAGACACATCCTCAACATCTCTCGCCATGGCAACCAGTACATTCAGGTCAATGAACCCTGGAAAAAGATCAAGGGAACAGACACGGAAAGGTGAGAGAGCCTTGACCAGTGTAACACAATCTGTACCTCTGTAGTTTTTTACAAGGTAACAGACCTGTGTAAGAAATGTGTAAATTCTCATTTCATATTAAAAAGTCTCCTTTATTCACACACATTTATCTCTGAGCACAGGGAAACTCGATTTTAATTTTATGATCGATTCTCAAAAGAAAGAATTATCTGTATGAACAGACAAATAAAGGAGCAGTGTCGTTTCTGTCCATCGTAACCAAAACATTTAAATTCCCGATCTGTCTGTCTGACTGACTGATCTCCGTCTCTCCTCTCCAGGCAGCGCGCGGGCACAGTGACCGGTGTGTCTGTGAATATCGCCTGCTTGCTGTCAGTGATGCTGCTGCCATACATGCCAGCGGTCAGCCAAACCATCAGGGATCAACTCAATGCCCCTCAGTCTTGCGTCAATACCATGTTGCAAGGCACCGGCACCTTTGTATGTTCCCTGAGTGCCGGCCACCGCATTGGCACCGTGAGTATGACCTGAGAAAGTGCACACACTACACACAAAACCTGTGGAACCACCTGTATGTTGACGCTGGGTGATACAATGAGGATGCAACAGTCTGTCAATATTTCGAGGCTCTGGAGGACATTGTAGTCGTCTGAACACACACATACACACACTTGAGAATAATAGCCTAGACGGTGTTTCGGGGCCCCAGCCTTCGGACAGCAAGTTTCTCTCAGGCCACTTGTCCCTTCAGGCTTAATTGTTGTGACCTGTGACTGCAGCAGCTTGCCAACGCTGCATTCGATCTCCAAGACTATACGGAGTCGTGACTTAGGAGAAGCAGACGACGGCGTTTTAATGTTACACTAACACACCATACACTCATGTGCGCACAACTCCTCTGACAAAGCGGTTAATGCCGCACTGAAGAGTGGTGATCGTGATCGAAACTGCACATTTCTCATACATAGTTATCTACGTACTTACTTGCATAATCCTCTTTGTTCAAAGACAAGCACAGAGCCTGCAGGTTAAATTTTCCAGCTACACTGGCCTTGGGCTGGATCCACAATTGCAAACTTTTTTAAATATTCGTGCATATATTTTTCTGAATTTCTACCCTTTTTGTTCCCCCCGCACAACCCCTTTTATTCCCAGGTCAGTCCGTTGTTCCAGAAACTGGAGTCGGACCAAATAGAGGCTTTGAAGAAGAAATTTGGTGGACAGCAGGTATTTGATGTTTATGCTGCTTAATGGTCTGTGTATGGGTTCAGTCAGGTCTTGTAGTAATATAGGTTGACTATTTATGAATAATGAAATAAGAAAGAATTGATAATGTGTTGCCGTTCACGGGCCTCTGTCAGACTGTCGCCCCAAATAAGAATTTGTAATTCCAGTATCTGTCTTTGAAACATGATGCAGAGCAAACACACTATAAATGTTTCTAAATTATGCATTACGCATCCATCATATAGATAAAAATAATCCCTCTCTAAACCTTCTCTTCAACCGCTTGCCTCTAGCCTGAAGATGAACCACCTAAAAAAAAGGTATCGAGCGGTATTTGTTTGTGAGGACTTGGTCCACACTGGTTATGCTGTGTCAATATCGATTACCGCATGCCTTCACTAACACTAGTAGCTAATCTAATGTCCTAGGATTTTGAATTTTAACTCATCCCTGTGTGTCCAGTGTGATTCACCGTCCATTCACACTTCATGACTCATAAAATCTCGTCGACATTTTGAGTGATGAGTGTTATTGTCTGAAATGAAGTTAAGTCATCTCCAGAAATAATAACCATCAAAACGGCTCAAATTCAAACATCTTCATCTGTCTGTTTCCACCCTCAGACGACAGCTCAGCGCGCTGGCAGCACTCAGCCTGCCGCTGTGCCAGCTCCTGCTGCTGCTGCTGCTGCCGTCGCTGCTGAGGTGGCGACGGTGAACGGAGTGGACCCAGAAAAAGCCAAGCAGCTCACACAGGCTGTGGCTGAGCAGGTGAGAGTGCTGGCTAATGGCAACACACTGTTGAGCTATCTGTGAACACCATCCTTACATTTTAAGACATTTTGGAATCAAGAGTCTCATTAAAGCAGCACTATAAGCTATTTTTTTTAATATCTTCATTTAATTGCATTGTTATGTCTTTAAAATAATCTTCCTATAATGAGAATAACAGAACAGAAATCAGTATCCATAAGGAACGAAAGCGATCCCTCCGAAAATCAAATCACGTCCACAACCAACCACTGGCCGCTGGAATAAATAGCGGCTAATTTTAAATGTTACATTTGATCAGTTTCTTTATTTGTAAATTATCTGGTAAAGCTTGAGTTTGGAATTAATTGATCAAATTTATTTTATCTCCAAATGTATTATTTTTGATTTTTTTACGTAGTACATGTAACTATTAATGCGGCGGTTAAATTTTTTGGGAACCAAATGGTAAATTCTGAACATTTCCAAACCCCGACAGACGCGTAAAATTACTAACTCCGAAATTTCCTCAATTAATTGCTTCCTATTTGACAATAGAGCCGCCAACCTGTTTGTCCATACAACACTGAATTGTTTAATCAAGGATTAATTCAGGTGTGAGCAATCGATTAAACCATGTCATTTTATCCATCACAGGGCGAAAAGGTGCGAGCGCTCAAAGCCCAGAAGGCGGAGAAGGCCGTGATCACCGCAGAGGTGGCCAAACTGTTGGACCTTAAGAAGCAGCTGGCTCTGGCTGAGGGGAAGAGCCCTGAGCCTGCACCTCAGAAGGGCAAGAAGAAGTGAGACAGAGAAAAAATGAAAGCAAAATGATGGAGGTTAGTGAGAGGAAGAGAAGGGTAGAATGGTTTGAGGTATGATTGAGGAGAATGGGAACAAGATGTACACTAAGAGAGAGATGAGGGTATTAGCTTAAGGCAAAGCCGTGACAGGATCTAAGACAATGTGGTATTGGCACTGAGGACTAATGAAATGCTGGATAGGCCGACGGGGAAATGAAAACACACAAAGAGAGAGTCAAATGAATACAGCTACAGAATGGAGGGATTTTTCCAAATCCCTACACCAAAAGAAACTGATTTTATACTCTCCCTGTGATAAAGTCAGCATACGATATTAGCGTTGGAAGGTGTGTTGCGCATTTAAAGATGTTTTTTATATCCTCTGGAAAATTGTTTTTTTTTCCATTTGCTACAAAAACCCTTTTTTGGATCCAGAAAATAAATTGATTAAGTTCAGCTGAAATTTGTCTTTACTCTCACCCTGTCTCAATTACCTCTAGTTTACTCCATTTTCTACATTTAAAAAAAATAAATCAATCTCACACACACATTAAAACGACAAAAACAAACATTACATGACACAAACGATTGCACATTTTTTTCCATTTTATTGCAAATTTAGGATTACAATTAAAGATAAAATAAACAGTATGGTAAAATACATGTATTTGATGCCATCAATGATAAAAGCCATGCATATTATTCTACGATTAACAATTTATATGATTGCAATGAGAAAATAACAGTGGATATGTTGGCATTTTACAGTACAAGCCATTACAGTACAACTGTGTATATATATTACAGCGTTATATAAAAATAGTAAATCAGGGTAAAACAACTTGTGGTAATTCTACCACATATTCCCATATTGATAGAAAAAGGTCAGCTTAGAAAGTATAGCCGGGTCCTACTTACTTTATCTAAATACACATACACACAAGCCATGGGTTATAAAAAAGTAAGAAAGATTATGAATTCTCTCCCAAAAACATCATTCTCTCATTCTCACACTGCACTGGGCACTTTCAAACTTTTCCTGAGCTCCTTAACTCTCCACAAATTGGGGCAAATAATCTCTGCTAGCCAAATTGCAGCCCTTAACGTAGGAGTTACAATTATTGCAAAATGGTGGGAACAGATGACAATGAAATGCACTCTCTGAATTAAGTTCCTTTCTGTCCAACATACAAGTCATCAAATGCTCATAACTTATTTCTTCCATCCTATTTGGTGGAACTTCTGTTAGGCATTCTTTAAAATGACAAACATGCATCAAAACCACGCTATCATTTGCACTTAGAGCTGTCTGTTCTTCCTTTTCCTTTATACATGCTGAGTCTTTTTATTTGCCGCATTGCTGTTGCAGCCCCTTCTCTCTGAGCCTTCTCTTGTCTTGACTTTCATCACTTTCCTATTTCTTGCCATTTTAAGCTCTGTGTTTTCCAAAAATCCTCTTGCTTATAAAATATATCTTTGGTTTCCATCGTTTCCTGACCTAAGAGGCATTTCATGACCACCGTATGACACCTTTTCCCCACCACTGCTTATTCCAATTCTGTAGGACCTGTCATGTCATCTTTTATTCCTGTCTTCCATCCTGTCTCATTTTTCCTCATTTCCTGGTGTTGACTAGTCTCTCTATGAGGGCTCTACGTGTCCTCTGTACCTCCTCTCCCAGCCTTTCAATCTCTGCTTTCAAGCGCTCGTTCTGCTCCGTCAGCTCCTGTACTTTCCTCTCGTTCTCCTGCTCTCGTTCTTTGCGACTCTTTTTGGCAGATGAGTAGGATGAGGATGTGTGCTGCGTGGAGGAGGCGATTGAGGACAAGGCACCGTTGGCCCTCTCGCTGGTGGTCCTCTTGCGTTTTCCCAGCCGGGAGGACGGGTAGACGGAGGGAGAAGAGACAGGTGAGGAGGGGGAGGAACAATTTTGAGATGGCGACTGGGAGGCCGAGGAGGAGCAGGATGGAGAATCGGGGACACAGGGCAGTTCCTCCTCACTGGCAGAGGGAGATGCAGGATGGGCATTATTAGATTGGTGGTGTTGATGGTGGTGGTAATAATAGCCGCCGCTGATCACCGCTCCGCTCGGATCCACCATTCCCACTCCTCCTTCACTCAGCAACTCGAAAAACTCCGGAGGCAGCAGATCACTGCCGCCTCCTGTCGAGCTATCTCCACTTCTGCCGCTCTCAGCCTCCGCCCGCCGCTCTTCTGCTACAGCTGGACTCATGCAGGAGGAGGAGGAAGAGGAGGATGATGATGAGGTGTGATGCAGAGGCTGGGTGTTGTGGATCTCCTCTGTTGCCCTCTGGACACCTTCGCCCCACGTCTGGCCTCCGTCCGTCAGCCACGTCAGAGAACAACTCTCCAGAACATCCAGAAACTCCGGCTCTTTCTACAAACACAAAACGGAAATGTCAGCGCCTCCCAAGACTTGACAAATATAACAGTATAAGTTAATTTCAAATCACTTCGTATGTGAATATATTTTTTCACAAAATGGTAAAATAAATCTAAAAAAAGAGGAATATTAACGAAAATACAGTGGACGAAAAACACTAGCCATTTCCTTCGTCAAGCTACTGACCTCGGTGCATGTGGGGGCACGTGCCAGTTTTGCCCCTCCCGTGTCAGAGCCCAGAATATCCTGCAGGTCCTCATACCACGCCTCCAACTCTGCACCACACAACGGCCCCACGCCAGGGGGGTACGGCGGGGGCAGGTGTAGCCACTCGGCAGTCATCTCGCCAGTCAGTCGAAACACACAGGTACTCGGCCACACGGTTCACACTGGACCTGAGGGAGGAGTGGCCAGACACAGGAGGGTTGGGAAAACGAGGAGGATAAAGGGAGGAGCGCAGCACGTTAGATGAATGACACGTCACAGAGACTCCGCCTCGTTCAATTATAACTGTTCTGCTACTGGTCGAGTTAGAGATTGTAGGTATGCAGTGATAAAAGATGGCGTGTATCATTACTGAACACTAAAAGATGACCTTATCGATATAATTATTTACACCAGAATAACAAAAACTGGACCAAAGTACAGAATATTGTGTAATCGATTTATTGTGAAATAGAATAACAGTGACCCTAAGTGAGGAAATGACTGTACTGCACTAAAATTGTTGAAAAAAGGCAATTTGATTATCTAAAATATGTATAAAGAAATTTGATAAACAATGCCAAGTTATAATAGCAATAAACAAATTGATTTAATTTAAAATCTTCACAAACATGCAACACAGAAACTCAAGTATAAGCATTTACCTTTAGAAAGTCTCTGTTAATCAAGTCTGCCAATTTGTTGGCGATAACTTGTCCCAACAATTCTGAAAGAAAAAAAACATTTCATAGGTTAGTCTTTAAAAAATACGAAAAAGGTTTCCTCTGATGGCAGAAATTTGCTGAGATTTCAGAATCAAAGTGATGATTTGCACAAATACAGAGCAAGCTTGATCAGGTAATAAAATGTGCCTTTAAATTAAACATTAAAGGCTGCTTTGATAAATAATGAAATAAAATAAATTGAAACAATTAAGTTGTCAATAATTGTTAAAATGATCAACAAGGATGGAGGAAGATAAAATTCCTGTCACTTATTTCTTGTAAACAAAGACCAAAATGTTCTCTACTGCGCCCCCTGCTTTCTACGGCCCACAAAACACGTTGGGAATCGATAAACAAGTGGTTAAAAACGACGAGTAAATGCTTCATATTGATCTCTCCAGGTCTGACAGTCCGGGCTACTGCTTTTATTAATTAATTAAAGCTGTCCAAAACAAAAACTACCAAACAAAACCCACCATAATTGCTTTAATTTCTATAGACAAAGCCTATAGCTGAATATTGAATAAAATAAACAAGGATTTCCGCTTTTCTCCTTTAATGTACAAGTAGAAAAAATAATAATTAAACAACATTCATACACAGATGTAACGTTGGCAGTGATGTGAATTAAAATGGAAAAAGCAATAGAAAATACAGAAATCCTCTCTATTATAGTCTCAAATATGACACTTCCTGTGCCAGTGCAGGCTTTAAAACTTTGGTTTGGTAAAGAAAGGGTGCCAATTATTATTTTCTTGTACAATTATTTAATATTTCAATTTTTTATATTTTGTTTTTTTAGTTGGGGCTACATGTCCACTGTAAGCCAAGACAATTACGTCATGGAAATGTAAGTCCAGCAGGAGGAATGGGCGAAACAAAAGGAAACGTACACACACACACAGGAAAAAGAGTGGGTTGGAAAAATTACTTAACACTATAAACATCTACTCATTCAGTGGTAAAACATTAACAATAAACGGGTTTGTTAAAAGTGTGAAAAACAAATACAGCTGTCAAAAATAAAAGCCGTTCCGTCTGGAGTCAACAGCCCCACCAATTACTGTCAGACGTCACACGGAGTAGGCTCATGTCTGTTATTTTGTTCACATGAAATGACACTTTAAAAAAAAAAATCAAAAGTATGGGATGTAACAGCAACAAAATACACAAAATAATATTAAAACGTTTGTTGCGCTCAGCGGTCAAAACCCTTTTAAAAAAACTTCCTAGCTATAAGTCCGTCCGAGCTCCACAACTTGTCAGACAGAAGAAGACAACACATAAAAACAACTCCATGTAAATTGTGATGGATTAAGACAACTGTTATTCTAAAAATGGCACTGGGATATCTGCCAAAAACATGCTTTTTTTTCCCCTTTCCAGTAACACCAGACCACTTCAAGTTAAGTAGCCGTTACTCCCAGAAAAGACTGAAAAACATCGACTAACCAGCAGCAAAGGCTAACGACAAGAATCGCCACTTACCCTTTTTCTTTTATTCGCTCGCCTTCTCGACTGTCTTGAACTCGAATGTGGATATTTTAGTAAAAATTGGTGATAGCTCATGTTAACCATTGTTCAGTCTGGACGGCTGAATGTGATTTTTCGGAAACTCCCGGCGGTGTTTATATTGAGGGAGAGGCCAACCGAACTATGCATGGGAAGGTAGTTCCATCACAACCTAGCATGAGCGACGCTAACTGGCGTTCTGAGCGTCCAATCAGGAGAGCGGAGTTAAGATCTTTTCCTTAACGACATCCAATAGGGTGGCGCCAAAAGAGCACCTGGGCGGGGTTTGGTGTCGTGTTAGCTGCTGGTTCTCCCACCAGCCTGTATAGTTTGTACGAGCAGCAATTGTGATGCAGTCATAAGACGGCCAGGACGAATTTGGGGCGTATGGGAGTCACATGAAAGGAATGATGCAATGCTTGGCAACCAATTTCTAGCTGGGGATAACACCAGCAGAATCAGAACATGTTTTATTAAACAGTGTTGGCTCTAACTAAAATCTAAAAATATACATATATGCATGGATATCTAATGTCGAAGAATTGTTTGTTTCCGGAACACAAAAGCTGAATCGATTTTTCTCACGAATTGTTTTATCGTAGAAAAGAAAAAAATGTACCCATTTAGCGCTTTCTTGTTGTTTATTTCATCCATTGTGTCACAATCCGCTTGTTTTTATTTGACTTTTGATCACAGGTGCTTGTCTTAAGTTTGTCGCTGACACTGACATTACGCACGCGCCCCTTTACTCCATGATCCACGAGGGAAAAAATAATAACCGGTCCGCCATTTTAAAACGACACGTTTCTGCCGGACCGGTGTGAACCTGCCTGGGAGACGCATGTGTTTTTTATTTGTGAGATGTGCCTTAAAATGCCGCAGACCAGACTTTAAGCACACACGTGGTGTCATATTCTCATTCATTTCATACCGCGCGCTCTGTTGCAGCTCCGCGAGATATCAAAACACACGCCCGGCCGGTGGAGCGTCTGTGGCGCGAGCTGAGCGGTGCTGGGTGTGATCCAGCAGCACACTGTCCCCCCTTTATGGTGTCCGGTTATATTTTCAGCTGCTAGTGATGAAAACTGAGCAGCATTCTTCATTAGTCCGCGATAAAAACTTTTATTGCATGTTTTTGTCTCTGATAGGTGTGTTATCTTTTTTATTTGATCAATTATTACTGATTTATTTG
This sequence comes from Chaetodon striatus, assembly GCA_029783705.1. Classification (NCBI taxonomy): domain Eukaryota; kingdom Metazoa; phylum Chordata; class Actinopteri; order Chaetodontiformes; family Chaetodontidae; genus Chaetodon; species Chaetodon striatus. Next base: position 13,590,194 of record JAPZEB010000012.1, read on the forward strand.
GCTGTTTTTATCATAAATCACTAATATACAAGGTTGGATTTTACAAGAATGATACAGACTTCAAAACAAAGATTTCAAAGCCATGTTATGACAGATTATATAACTGATAAAACGCTGAAAAAACACCACTCATCAAGAGACGCTGTGCAGTATGGTGTTTATCACATATAAAACAGAATAAATAGGTTTAAAAGTTAGTTTTAATACAGCACAACTCGCACTTATAGATCAACTTTAGTCCCCACCTTGTCACATTTGCCGATATAAACAGCCTGTGATTGACTTTATTAAAATGACCGCACTGTTTATCAGCTTCACATGATCACCTTCGTGACACTATTGTGTTTATAGATATATAGATATGTAAAGGAATCTCTTTTTAAATGTCAGTTTAACCAAAATGACTCATTGTTGTCGCTTTAAAGAGCCCACCAGACATTATATTGTCAATATAAATTAATTTACTGACATTATAAGCGCATAAAATTCGTGGACTTACACTGACTATCTTGTTTACGTTAACAACTCTTTTTCTACAAATATGTATAGTGATGTAAGATTAAAACCACAGAGTTCAACAAGGTCACCATCTCAGACACACAAAGAAGCCAGACAGCAAATGTTCCCCCATCATTAGTTGTTGGGTGGTGACCGTTAATAAGGTAAACAACAGCGACATCGCCACCAACAACAACAACCAAAGTGACATCAAAATAAAACCACGTTTCATCATGTTGCACTCCTGATGCGGGCTCTTCACCCCGCTCCTGACACTTTCTGCCCTAATCCCAAACTCAGCACACACAAACTGTTCTCCATGCACGGTGCAACGTGCACGGCTCAACATGCACAGCCCCATAGCAACAGCGCCAAGTAGCGAATAGAAAGCTCAAATACTGTCTCTAGGACCCGGGTTAAAGCGCTGCAGGAAGCACCGTGAACACGTCACGACTTGAGTGGCTGTTGCTGAGTAGTTCAGCATACTTTCTCTACACCCCTCCCTCTCCACCCCTGCCGTCTGTTTATTTTGTCAGTCCCGTCGTCTGTGTTGTATTCATTATAAAACACTGTTTACAACCCCAGATCTGGGTTGCTGCTTTTTCTGTTTTGCAAAATAGTCTGACGATGATGGCCCCTGTTTATCTGATTGACTGTCGTTTCAACTAACACCATTATTAATAAAAACAACAAAAAAACAAAAATAAACATGTTCTAAATAAGATATATTATTTATCCTCTTTTGTGTTATTCTCTCATGACACTGAGCTGACAGAGTGTAAACAAGCGCTCCAAGCTGATAACTGTCTGGTCATGTGGACCAGCTTTTAGATGAGATTTAGACATTACTGATGGGTGTATTTGGAGATATCTGTTGCTATGCTGTTTCTGTAATGTTTCACTCGCTCTCGCTTAATCTCACTTATATTGTCTGCCTCGTCATAAAGATATAATTCTCTTTTTAAATGATATATTTAGCAGACACAACTGTCCTGTGTTACATCATACAGTTGTAAACAAGCAAAACAAAACAAGAAAGTCCAGTTATGCCCACATAACTTCATCAGACTATGATAACCTAACCGTCTGATATTAATTTATATATTTCTCAAACACAAAATGAGTCAAACAACCAACGTTCACAACGACAATGACTAAAAAAAACAGATTTAATTCTTAAAATGTTGTTTAAATGTGGACGGAGGGGTTTAGTTTCTGTATTTGTCTGCTCTTTGTCGTGTTGCCACATTGATTCAGAACATATGCTGGGTGTTTTGAAATTTAACCAACATCAATGATGGAAAAAAACAAAGGCAAATCGACGACGGAGGCTGATGTTTGGAGTTTTTATCAAATTTTGGGCTATTGTTTTCTTTTGTTTTACAGACAGAAAGAGTCTGGGGAATTTCCAGCCAACCACACTGCCTTCTCCCTGTCCTGTGCCCTTGGTCAAGGCTCCACACCCTGTTCCCCCTCTCACACACACACACACACACACACACACACACACACACCAGCTGTCGGAATCCTTCCCCTCTCTGAACTGAGACCAACTGATACAGCTGTTAACATGTACTGGTGATACAGTAAATCCCTTTTCTCTCTCCTGGCTCGCTCTTTGGCATTGTGGGTTTTAACTCTTTTTCTGGGTCCCAGATAAACAACAGAAACACCTCCTCGCCTTATCGGACACTCCGGCCTGTTGGTGAAAACTGTGGGAGAAATACTCTAAAAAACTCTGGTTGTGTGTGTGTGCGTGTGTGTGTGGATGAAAATGTCATTTTAAACTTGCAAGATGCAGCAATACACGGCTGAGATTCAAAGGCACTATAAATGGGATAATTTGTGAACAATTATTATTTTATTTTATTTTATTTTATGTATATTAGTATAGGAACAAGTATGTCGCACACATAAATGCCACACACCACAGCATTTATAGACTAAACTAATCTGCAATGCCCGTCCCTGGCTGGGCCTTAAGATACAAAAAAACGCAGCAACAAGAACACAAGTAACAGTGCAAAGTACAAATAACAATAAAAATACACACAAAACAATACAAGACACAAACTGCAGTACATAATTAGCACCATATTATTAACAGTGCTTTGTCTTTAAAGGTCCGGGGTGTAAGATTCAAGGGCATCCACGGAGGAGGATTGCAGATTGCAACCAGCTGAAATGTCTCCAGGTTAGAATTTCTGCAGCGTTCAGGAGGCTTTTATCAGGAGAAGAATTATCCGCAGAGGTCTCTCCCTCTCCTAAACAAATGGACAAGGTGATTAACACCTCTAAAAACACAGAGTGAGGCAGTTTCAAGTCACATAGCAGTGTTTCACTGACGCTGTTCAACTTGTCGCAGCATCTGCAAATGTGTGCTCACCTTCTTCCTCTGATAACGTAAGATCCAGACGTTCAGGAGGTTTTAACTGGGAGCTGAATTATCCATAGAGGTCTCCTCCTTTTACTTAAATTTACTTTACACTCTTTACTTATTCAGTGTAATTTCCTTTTACACTGAATCAAGCAGTGTCACCTTAAAAAAGTCTGTGTTTTTCAGACATTGCTCATCGCACGAGCACAAAAAAACGCAAATGACCTTATTTAGAGCCAGTGACTGGTTTGTCCGTTCTGGGCTACTGTAGAAACAACACGGTGGACTCCATGAAAGAAGACAAAATGTAGATATAAGCCGCCCAAAACACAACGATTCTTATTTTCAGGTGATTATAAACTAATGCAATAATTGTTAGGAATATTATACAGAGTCTCTGCGAATAGATGCTGTATAGTCCTCCACTCTGGACCTTTAATAGTATATGAAAATTAAACAGTAATGAAAATGAGGACATCTTTAAAGTGCTTGTTTTGTCCGGCCATCAGTGACAACCCAAATATATACAATTTACTATCATATATGATAAAGAAAAGCAGCGAGTCCTCACATTTTTCAAGCTGAACATGACTTTAAAACGATCAACGATCAAACTAATTCAGTCGCTACAGCATGGTGCTCTCTGTGGACGGGGACATGCTCCCTATGTCGATATAAAAATGCTAATTTTAAGTTAACAAATAAACAACTATTCATATTTTCAGGTGTGCTAAACTAAAGAAAACATAGTTATTATATTGTATTCCATTTCTGCCGATATATCCCCCTAAATCCTACACACCAGACCTTTAATCTTTACGTCCCCATTGTTACAACATTCATCTCTTTCTGCCAATGCCTTTGCCGTCGAGACCAATATTGCTCTTCTCTATTGTCTCGATGATGCCCATTAATCAACTCATTTGCATTTTATTTCCTCAGAAACTCCCCCATCTATCATCCTCCAGTACGAGTGCGATGTCCAGCATTCACATGAAGCAGAAAACTACTATTTCAGGTTTATTTCTGAGAGTTTTTAAGTCATCCTCTTAATCCCATTTAGTCCCGTCCAGATTTAACAGCTAAATGTCACTTCCACTTGTTGAGATTTCTGTGTTTGGAGCTTTAGGAACGACTTTGCGGACAATCTTGTTAGTCTGTTAAAACCCCATTTACGTCTACGCCTCACCTCTCTTTACACTACAGTCTTGTCTTTTTCTCATTCGCTGCGAGCCTCTCATTCTGCCCCACAACGGTCTCCATCCTACTTTGCTTACCTCCTCCCACTTCTTCAGTCTGCCTCACCACACGCTCCTCACCTGTCCAGACCAATTCAGGAAATTTTGACAAACTGATGTAGAGATTTGCTCTCTCTCTTCTCCGTAGCTTATTGTCAGTTGTTCTTTCTCTGCGTCTACTTTCCCCTTCCCCCATTTTACCAGTCATTTTACCACAGTGAGTCAAAATAAAGGAGATATCAGTGTTATTAATAGCTCTTCTGTAAAGTTAATCGATTGGAATTTTGTTAAATATATGATTATATAGCATTATAATCAATACAAAACAGAACCAACATGAATGAGAATGTGCTATTATCAATATTTAAACTGCTACCACAGCCGTGATTTCTTCATTTCTTGGCACCGACATACGTGTCAAAGATGAGACGTAAGAAAAAAGGCGAAGGCAAAACCCACAAGCCCCGGCAAGAGACTGTAGGGCATTAAACTTTAAAAGCCTGTCTGAACAGGTGGGTATACTGGCAGTAAGACAAACACACTCCAGGCTCTTACTCCATCCTTTTCTTCCTCTCCTCTTAGTTTTCCCCATATCAGCACCAGAAACAGATTTGGGAGCGATTGGTACTCCCTGCAGCCTCCTCTGTGTTCAGCTGCTCTCTGCTGCCTGAGGACTTCAATATTTACTTTGTCCAGTGGAGCGCAGGGCGGTGTGAGCTGCTGACATACATAAGTAGCTGCAATTTTTTACTCTTTTGGTCTCTAATAGTGGTCTGCAGTCATCTTAAGCTTGGCAGCCATCTTGTCTCCACCTCCAGCTTATATATTACATCACGTTACAAATGATATGATACATATAAAACACTCTAACATAACATATTTGCAGTTTGCAGATATGTACGCTGCAGACATTTTTGTCTGGCGCCTGGACAACCTCTGTACGTGCAGTCAGAGCAAACACACACATAATAGCATACATTTATTCTCTTCTCATACACATTTCTGCACACACACAAACACTGAACGACTGAAGGAGAAATAATGTAGGAACACATTATAGTACATGTTCTCATTTGGTGACATTGATTTTCTTTGTGTTTAGCTTATTGCACAGAGCTGAGCAGGATGGTAATGGCTTCTCCCCCCACACACAGAGTCTGTGTCAGCATATGAGGGGCAGGTTACTCCCTGGACACTCTGTCACAAGGCTGACACCCATAAACAGATTGACATCCACAGCTATGGACATTTTATAGTGTACAAGTCACCTAACCTCTATGTCTGTGGGCTGTGAGAGGAAACTGAAGCACCCCAAGGAAACCCACACTGGGAGACCTCAGTCGGGTTTCAGATTCAGACCCAGTGACAGAGTGGTGTGACAGTGTGGCCCACTGATCCACTGTTACAGGCGCATTTTAAATGTTCACCTCGCTATTGACTCACTGGCAAAAATATCTTACAGCACATTTCTTCATTTTTGGGGGTAATATTCTGAATGCACTTTAATTTCAAAGCTGCAACACACTCTTACTCTGAGCTTGTCACATGTTGACGTTTGGTCATGGGCTTTCCATGTCCAGATACGATGTGCAAGGTACCCTGGGTGTGTTGGTTGTTGATGTTCTGGGACGCCGTGTCAAATTTGGCCTGTTACATGCAGTCTATTTTCAAAATACACTTCTGTTTTCACAGGAAATGTAATGTTTACATGCGGTCTCTTTCAAAATAAATGCACTACGACTGTACAGCATGTACAATTGACGTTTTGTTTTTCCTCCAACATCTAATGCACATGGTTGGGTTTAGGCAACAAAAGCAAGTGGTTAGGTTCAGGAAAAAAAGACCAAGGTTTGGCTTTATAATTGTACGGGACAAGAACACTGCTCTCCTGGGTGAAGGTCAGGGTTGGTTGGATCCATCTGCCGCCCCTCCAACCAGCCCCACTGAGACTTTCGCAGCCTTAACTTTCTTTTTTGCCCCGCTGTGTTTCCCCCCTGAGCTGGTAAACTATGATGGCAACCTGCTGTGTCTCACGCTGACGTGAAAGAACAGGTTTTTTCAGTGTTGTCTGACACCAGAAGTCACCGCCCAAGTGCCGGATTTTGACAACTTCAAAGTGAGATCGGGTTGTCTTAGTTCAGGGATGTGACATGCCAGGTCCTTTTACATATGTTAATGGGGTTTTGGGAGTATGTTGGAGCACAACTGGGAGTGTCTGTGCCACTAATTAAGACATTTGATTCCAGTTAATGTGATTTCAAGGAAGGCAGAAGAACATTTTGCATTTTGTGTCTTTTTAAATCAAAAAGTGTGTGAAGTGTGTGACGTTTCATGAACTTCCGAGCTTTATCTGTAAAATTGTTACACCTTAATTCTCCATGTCGAACCTCTTTTCAAACTGCAGAATATATTAGGTGATTTTTTTGGTGTTCAAATGAAAATCTTGCCCTTTTTTTTCTGCAAAGAAAATGCAGTGTTAGCTGGGAACAAAGTTTGGACTGCAGTTGCACAGCAATTTTCAGTGTCCATTTAAATGGTAGTGTTTTAATGTCTTAAAACTGATCTCTAGACACACTTTGGCACAATGGTTGTGCTACAGGTGTGTCTCATGTTGTCACTTCATTTCACATCATACATGTACACGCTGCATCTCTTTGCGTGCTAAAACAACTGAAAATGTGATTTCTCAAAGGACATAATTATAAAACTTGCAAATACCGATACGATGATATATTTAACAGTATGTGTGACCAGATGGTTAAAACCACAAGGTAACCTTTGAGAGAGGAGGAGGGCTAACAAAGTGATGGAGAGATTGCGATTAGCATATGGAAGAAGGGAAGGAGGAGAGGAGTTGCATTCAGGGTGTGAAGATGAAACCACCACCCTCAGCCCTCTCTTCACTCCCTTACTCCCTCTGTTTTTATCACTCATTCATTCTTCGCTGCTCCTGCGATGCCATTAAGCCTCTTTTTCCAAGAGTGATTGCTCGGCATATCTTCCCCAATCAACAAGAAATCCTTTAAATAGCCTCTCACACAGAAACACTTAAACACTCCCAGAGGAAGAATTACAAGCCGGAGGGGGATAAACACAATGGCACTGCTTTGTTTTATTGATCAGGACAGAAAAAGGCAGCTACTGCAGCCTCTGTGATAGCCTATTACAGTTTACTGTGTTCTTTCTTGTGCAGTCTGTTCATAAATCAAAGTGGGTGGAAAGGCGCTAAGATGTAATTTGAAAGACGTGCCTGTTTGCTCAGTTTAAGTGTTTTGATGTCTTTTTTGGGGCTTTTTTAACAAAGCAGCACTGTGATTAACTTTACACTGTGCAACATGAGGCATGTTACACGTTTCATTGTTTGGAGCCATTATTCAGTCTGCTGAAGTGAATTACTGAAGTTTATTTGAGCAAAGCTATTATGTATCACCACTAGAGGTGGAGGGAAAAATTGATTCTAAGATGAAGTGCGATTCTTTCTTGAAAGATTACGTCTCGATGCAGAAAGGTAAATAATTGGAAATTTCAATCCCAATCTTAACATTATGATCACTTGTGACAATTATTTGTTGTTTAAGTTTATTTTTTTGTGCTTTTATTGTCTTTATTACAGCGCAGAGGGACAGGAAAACTTTATACATATTCACATTAAAACCTAACCCGATATAAGTACAAAATATAATCAATATTTACTATTAAACATATTTATTAAAATGCATATCAAAATATTTATCAGCAGCAGCAAAGCTCAATAAAGGTACAGTAAAGGTGCATGCTCTACTACAGTGTTTCTCAAAGCCAATCCAGGTGTGCCGTAGGATTTTATGATAACCACACATTATTATTGCAATATCCAACTGGGCCTATACAAAAAGTTATGAATGAATTTTTAATTGACTGTATCAGTATGTTGTGCACACCCATTTCATAATAAAGAGGCAAACTCTAGCAAAAAAATGTATTTAAATTTAAAAAAACCTTCACAGGGAACCTGTTGTTGTTGTTCGCGGGCGGGAATTGTAAGTGTTTGACACATCAAAAGCCCTGATTGGCAGCCAGTGTGAGGGATGATAACATTTAAAAGAAGAAAGCCATGAATGGAACAATGGATTGCTTTATTGTATGTAGGACATCACAACAAAGCACCAGCAAAGACGACCTACCACTAAAAGAAAAGAGAAAAACAGTAGAGCAGACAGACAATATCAGGAAAGCTACCTGTATTTTTTTTTTTTTTTTTTATTGTCTTATGTTGTGATAAGAGTGATAACACACGTCAGAGAAGCTATTGTACCCAGATATAAATACAGGTGTAAGGCATTCCTTATGGCTGAACCAATTTATATTCCTCTATTTGTTACTACTATTCTATTAATTAAAAATCATCCAAGTAAATCCATCAGTTTACATTAATTATGGATCATTACAAATATGCGACACATGGTTTGCTTGTGGCTCATTGTGAATGTTATGTAACCACTGTTCCTACACTGGCACGTTTACATACATTAGTCAACTATAACTATAAACTTAAAGGATGTTTTTTGCTGCTTTTTCATCATTATCGTCATCATCGATTAATCCGCTGATTGAATCATTTGGTTTGTTAAATGTCTGACACTTGTGATAAAAAAAGCCATCACAATTTTCTAAAGCCCTTTTTGTTTTGTTAGAGTAACTGTCTGTACCCCAAAGACATTTACATTGCTTTTAAAGAGGCTGCTGTGGTAGAGCAGGTCGTCCACCAATCGGAAAATCATCGGTTCGATCCCCGGCTCCTCCAGTCTGCATGTCGAAGTATCCTTGAGCAAGATACTGAACCCCAAGTTGCACCCATTCAATCAGTATGTGAGAGCGTGTGAATGGTTACTGAGTAGCAGGTGGCACCATGTACAGTATGGTAGCCTTGGCCACCAGTGTGTGACTGTGTGTGAATGGGTGAATGTGACATGTAGTGTAACAGCACTTTGAGCAGTTGGAGGACTAGATAGGCGCTGTACAAGTGCAGTCCATTTACCATATCACATAGGACAAAAAGAACCCAGAAAATTTGGAGAAGTTGTAACAAGGGAGGGCAGCATGGTGGTGTGGTGGTCAGCACTGTCACCTCACAGCAAGAGGGTTCCTGGTTCAATCCCAGGAGGGAGCCCTTCTGCGTGGAGTCTGCATGTTCTCCCCGGCTTCCTCCCACAGTCCTGACATGCAGGTTAATTGGTGACTCTAAATTGTCTGTAAGTGTGAATGTGAGTGTGAATGGTTGTCTGTCGCTATGTGTCAGCCCTGAGACAGTCCGGTGAACCAATGTTAGCTGGGATAGGCTCCAGCTCCCCCACGACCCTCAAGAGGATAAGCGGTTACGAAAATGGATGGATGCCATTTTTAAAAAAAAATGATGTAGATAATTAATTATTAAAGCATTTGCAGTTAAATTTTGAATACAAGCATCTGGCTATTTGTGACACTGCAGGTTTTGAGGAAGATTACTCTGTACAGTAGTTGATGGTTGCCACTGCAGAAATGTCAGAAAGTCAGTAAGCACTAACTCGAGAAGAGTGAGCGGACTGAAGACAAAATCAATAAGGAAAAAAAAATCAAACTAGTTTTTTATGTCAGTGACTGTGAGCCAGGACTCTCTGTTGTCTGCTGTGAACCTGCCTGTCTGTCCGCCTGTCACGCAGCATCATGAATGACATGACAGGATGCATGCGTGTGTGGGGAGTTGACTGATGTTGTTGGCAGAGAAAATAATGGACAGCAGTGTTTTGAAACAAAAGAAAAGAAAAGCAGAGAGTGAGAGAAAACAGTCAAAACAGTGTGTGTGTGCGTGTGTATGTGTGTAAGCACTGACTAATGGCTGCCCTGGCATCGTGTGCTGATGTTACGAGCGGGCTTTCAGTTTGGACACCCAGTAACACAGCATATGCCATGCAATACTCTCATTTGTCCAAGAGCACTACGCCGCACCATCTGCTTTTAATTAGTGGGGTCTTAGTGAGTGGAATCAAGTGAAACAAGAGGCTGAAACTGTTGGAAAAGTTGGCAACATGCAGGCAGGAAAAAAATAATGTCAAGAGTACACAAGCCGTAGTGTGAAATAATAGGAAAAAAACTACGAAGTCTTTTATCACATTACATTGTTTTATACTTCAAAAGTCCCTGAGAGAGAAACAATTCAAGAGTTGCTCTTTTTTTTAATACGGAGTATGTCCCTGTTAATTTGACTAATTTTTCCCTGGCCTGGTCCACGTCTTCACTGACCATGCTGTGTGAAAGAACTGCATCATTTGATTTCATAGCAGTTTTTTATTGATAGTTAAAAGTTGTGTCTGTCTTCCTTGGTGTAACAGTGTGACAGATATCGGCCTTTCTAGCTTTGTAGCCTCATTGATTGCAATGTCAATCTGTCAGTCTGTCAACCTTTATGGACAGACTGAAATATCTTAACAACTACTGGATGGATTGCCATGAGATTTTCTACAGACATGAGGATCAATCCTGCGTACTGTGGTGATCCCCCATGTTTACCTCCAGCACCACCATAAGGTTGACTTTTCTTTGGTATTCAATGAAATGTCTCAATAACTATTGGATGGATTGCCATGCTATTTGGTAAAGACATTCATGTCCTCCTTAAGCTGAATTACTACCTTGTGGAAACAACTGAATTTTATACTAGTGCCGTCATCAGGTCAAAACTTTAATTTGTAAGGTGACATACCCATCAGCCTCAGCTGTACTTAGTGTTTAGTGCAAATTACCATTTGGCTTAAAGCACCACTGTCAAGGGTGTAACCTCACAGAGCTGCTAGCATGGCTGTTGACTCTTGGGGGCTGTAACATCAGGGGCCTGGGCTCATATCCAGGTGCACTTGACCTCAAAGTCTGATTCATTTGATTATTGGGAACACGGTGTACCCTGCCTGGGCACGGTATGCCAATTTGTGCCCAAGTCTTCATGTGTACTCTTCTGCAGTATGCATCAGGTGTGAACATCAGCTGTAACAAAACAGGGAGGTGCACTGCTCTAACGCGACTACAAGGAGTTTCTAACAAGTTATGAAACAGCTTCAGTTTAATACTGATGTCTCTATATCAGACGGCAGTGCAACCTTTCGCGGATAGACAAAGACGCGGCTTTGCTGTTGCCTCCAACCTGCATTAGCAGCTCTGCCTGACAGCAGTGGCTGTTTCGTCTGGCTGCTCTTCTGGTCCCTGCTGATGATGGTCCCCGGGGCAGCAATGTTTGTCTGCAGCGCCCTTTTCTTTACTGTAGCACAACAAAAATGTCACAGATAATGACGCAGGTGTACTCAGATACAGAACAACATTACTAATGTGAAAGGTAAATGGCGGGGGCTGGAGAGAGGAGACAATTGTAACCTGGCATAGTACGAATCAATATTATCTGATCTGAAAACACTTTTAGTCGTGTCTCTGAAGATGTTAATCAGTTGGTTTTGGTTGTAACTTGAGCCCTTAAGGTTCCTGTATACCAGTGGTTCCCAACTGGTGGGGTTGCAGTCCAAAAGTGGGTTGCGGGTTCATTCAGAATGGACCATAAGTGACTCGCAAATGTGTTGAATTTGTGAAAAACACACTTTATTTTTCAGTACAGTGAATTTCCGACACTGAGCTTTTATTTTGAAGTGATGTTTCCTGCTGTAGAGTGAATGACTAATGGACAACTACTTGACATATACGACAAAGTAGTTTGACAAGTATGACGCTGA
>JAPZEB010000012.1:13606125-13617113 GCA_029783705.1 Chaetodon striatus
CTCTATGTGTCAGCCCTGTGATAGTCTGGTGACCTGTCCAGGGTGAACCCTGCCTCTCACCCAGTGTCAGCTGGGATAGGCTCCAGCCCCCCGTGACCCCCAACAGGATACGGAAAATGAATGAATTTTATGTGGTTTAGTTTCGAAGCAATACTGCAAAATATTAAAAAGTAGATTTTGATTTGTATCAATAAGTTTGGTTATTTCGGTGTGATTAAAACAGTGTAGTAATAATATATCTTTTAATTTTCCGTTCAACCAAAATAAGCAAAAGCTGTCAGCATATGTGATTGTTAAAAAAGTGATCTTCACCTCATGAAAAAAAAAAACACTCAAGCTTGTCGCGCTTTATTTTATTGATCTGTTTCCATGACCACAGATGTACAATACAGTTGACTTGTAGGCAATGACAAAGCAGATTAAAAGTTTGTCTGTGGTGTCCGGTCTCAGTCATAATAATAATAATATAGTTACAAGCGACTGAGCGTGAAGAAACAATAAGGTACACAGGCATATTTACAAGCTTTCCTTCCTTGACTTGGCCCTGACACTCGCACAAACGTGCTCCTGCTACACTAGAAGACAATAGATCTCGCTTTATTCATTTATTTTTTCCATTTTTACACAGCTGACAACATCTTTAACGTGTCATCCATCAACTCCACATTACTGTGATGCATTTAGTGTGACCCGACTATACAGTAGAAATCCAGTAATAGGGCGAGGTTCGGAAAGGAATGGAGGAATTTTTTGTTTATCACTAATAATTATAAAAACAAACCAGTCTAAAAGTCAATAAGCTTAACATGGGACTGCAATCAGTGGCATGTTTAGAGTGGACAGATGTGTTTCAGTTGATATCAGTTTGATGCAAGAGAAAGGAAGAGGAAAGGAGGGCGGACAAGAACATTTGGTCTCCTTTTTTTTTGTTTGTTATTCCATCTTTCCCAACTTTCTAACATTCCACTTAGTGAAAAAAAAAAGGCAGAGGCGAAGTAGAGAGCAAGAGAGGGATGGCCAGAAAGGACAGAGTCAAACCCCCGATCCCCCCTCTGTGCTCTCTAGCCAGCTCAGATTTGTCCATGTTCTACACTCTTCTCCCGAACCGGTCCGAACTCTGCCGCCGTTTATTTGCTGAGCTTCTTCATCCTCTGGTCTAGTGCAGCGAAGTTCTCTTCTACGGCCACCAGGTTCTCCTTCATTGTCTGCTGGACCTGAAGCAGGAGAGAGGGGGGGGAAACAGCGGGTTAGGGAAGACGTGAGTGAGAAGAAAGTAGAGTTGCAGATAAAGGGAGGGAAAGAGTGGATGTGGATAAGAGACTTAAAATACAGGCAGCATTTGAGGAGGAAGAGACAAAGACATAATGGAAATCAAACGTGCTCACAGATGGGAGAAAAAAACGAGTTTATAATTAATCACAAAACTACTGGCTAAGCGGGTTTTTTTTGTTTTTTTTTTAAAAGCAAAATCTCCAAACAGTCACTAGTTCCAGCTTCTTTTTTGCATCACTATAAATTGACTATCTTGGAAAGTTGATCAGAGGAAAAGACTTTTGAGGACATCGCCGTGGGCTCTGAGAATTAAATCAAAGTCTTACTGGTTACTAAAATATTAGAACTATAACAAATAGTCAGTGAAATGATGGACAGAAAATTAAACGCCATCTATTTTGATAATCAATTAATTGTTTCTATAGTTAAAAACTTCTGTATGTGACATTCAGAGCATTATCAGCAAACCACTATTTTCTATGTGAAGATACAGTGGAGTAATGGCGCCCTGAGCAGAGAATGATGTCATACTCCCTCTGTGTGTGTTGTAATCTCAGCCTCTCTGTTCTTTGTTGTGTTGATGCTCCTGTTGTAATTCAGTCGAGCTTGGAAATGACGAGATGAGGCTCTGTCTTTGGAGTCTAAAAGTGACTTTAGTGAACATGAAAACAAAGGTACACTCCAGCTCGTGAAACGTAGAAACAACTTGGTTGCTAAACGTGAGCTACACTCTGCTCTGCTAACAAACTTTTTCCTTTTCCTTTTCCATCAAGCATTATGGGTAGCAAAGGATCAGGGGTAATGAAGTCTCTAAACTCAAATACAAAGTACATCAGCTTTCAACTTCTTTACAGTCAATAAATGAACTTAAATGTATTATTGTCCCTTAGCTTGTTTCCCATATGAATGAAGTATTAATAACCCTTACATTAAAACGAGCTCCAGCTAAAATAAGTCACAATAAGTACAGCTGTGTATGCACATTAGTGCATGTGAGTCCTGTGTGTGTGTCCCTCTGGCTAGCTCAATCGCCTATATGGCAATTACCGCTGATAAAGAGGTTGTCCCACCCTCCAGAGTTCCCCTGGTTAACACCGTTAGCTCTAGCCATTGTTGGCACCGTTAGCTGCTAGCTGCCAACTCAGCCACTTCTGTGTTGAGAACAGAGTGCAGACAACTTATACTCTCTGTATTTCAGATATAAAAGAAGCTCTATATGACATTCAGAGTGTGTCTATAATTTAGAGGTTGTACACACACCGCTCTCAACATGGAGGTGAATGAACCAGCGGCGAGCAGCCAACAAAGCTAACAATCGCAGTGCTGACAGAGCTAACGGTGTTAACACGAGTGAATGGAAAGTGACGCTGTCCCAAGATCAGCAGTAACTGCCATATAAGCACAGTGCAGAGTGACAGCAGTTATGTAACCAGAGGGACACACACACAGGACTCACATGCACTCAAGTGCACACGTGGCCGGACCATCTAGCACACACAACGGAGAAGCTCAAATTACACACAGAGGAAGTGTGACTTTATTCTCTGCTCAGGATGCCTTTATGTTACTATATCTTTACACAGCAAATAGTGGTTTGCTGCCATATTAATGCTCTGAATGTCGTATAGAGCTCCTTTAACCAACCAAAAATGCAAAATATTAACTGGTTTAGCTTCTTCACTGTGCAGATTTGCTGCATCTCCTGTTTTATAGCTTTTTACATGTAATATCTTTCAGTTTTGACTGTTGGTCGGACAAAACAAGCCATTTGAAAATGCCATTTGGGCTCTTAATAACTGACATTATCAGCATTTCATGCAATAGATGATCAATATCAATTGATGCCCTTGTATATATTTATACGACACTGTTTTGTGGATGTGTGAGGTAAATTTCACAGGGAGTTAAAACATAATTACTGAACATGCAACGGAGAGCCATCATTATTGAGCAGTGTTATTCCACAAGGCTACAGAGTAATTGCAGGCAACAAAAGAAGAATGTTTTCTGAGTAAGTGTGTTAACGTCAGATTCAATAACCTTCTGCAGCCAAAGGACTCTTCGCTCAACAATACAATGCAGTCTATGAAAAGACCTGCAACTTTTCTGACTTCAGAAGACTCTAAGTTTCAACAGAAACCATTAAAACAGAAACGCTTTACTTGACAAGGCACTGCTTTGTCCATCTAGCCAGAAGCCTTGAACTGTGAAAGCACAGGATGAGTATTGACTGAGGCTTTATAGAGCCTCTGTCCTCATAATGGGGAGCTGCACTTTGTTAGAGTTTTACTTTTGGCCATGAAAAGCTGCCTTTACCACACACTCCAATGTGCATTAGAAGACTCTCTTTACACTTGTTTATTACACATACAAAGACGTTATTGCGAGTGGTTGAGATTGTGCAGTTATTTTTTAATGAATCCGACACTTTCAATCTGTGAACAACCTTCAGTAGACGAGGCTAGAGCAGACGTTCACTGGGTGATCGCAACTGCTTCATTGTCTGACATCTTTTTGTGTAGAATGATACAAGTACGCATTTCTACTGGCCTTGTTATACGGGATACAAAACAACATTGTATGGACTTATAAAGAAGTAATTCCTCTCAATCATTTATTACCCACTATAAGTGTTTGGTGGTGTTTTTATCTGTAGAGATGCTCAGGTGAAGTCAGGACTTTAAAAAATAGGTAGCAACCAAGTACCAGACTTTAAACCGGATGCATGTAAGAGCACAAGAGGAAAACTGCGGAAACAGTGAAACAGAATTGATAATATAATGAGATGAGATGCCAAGCAGACAAAGCTGCTCATGTTTAACCCAAACAATGTGTCATGTGACTGCAGCTGGTTCAGATCCAGGTCGGAGCACGTTCTCACCACAAACCAATCGCACCAGAGTTCATTTGTAACCGGACTGAGACCACCTCTTCGAGAAGGTCTCGGTCCGGTTGTTTTGGGGCACACCTGAGTGTGATTGCTGTGTTCACACCTTCCCAAACGAACCGCACTGAGGGGGCAAACAAACTTAAGTTCGACTGAACCACACAGGGCAGGTGTGAAAGCAGCCTCAAAGCCAGACTACACTAACAAAAACAGTAATTTTACTAAGCAGAATAAAGAGGTTGCTGATCTACCGCTGCCTCAATTCAAATGGTTTCAGCTGCAAGGGAATGCAGAGAAAATATATTATACACTTAAACTGATATTGATTTGTTTAGGTGGCTTAAATACATTTTGTTGTGGCCTCCATCAGCAGCGGTACATTGCTTAGCTTCTGTGCTGGCAGATTTGGTTTATTGAAGATGATAGCAAAGCAACAGAGTACATAAAATAAGCACAGCTGAAACATCAGACAAATTGGACCACTGTGTTTAGCTATATATCCTAACAAGTTACAGTTGCGGCTGAAACATGACAACAAGTTTGCCGATTTGACATATCTCCGCAATTAAAATAAATTGCCAGCTGTCTACCTTGAAGGGACTGTGCGACTTTGAAGTGATTCGGCCTACAGATTTACTTCTGACAGTCCTATGTTGTCGTAGCTCACACCCAAAGTGAACACTGAACACTGTTGAAGTTAAGTGCCACACTGCAGCAGTGTTAAATTGATTTATGTTGTCCCCACCGTGCAATGGATCTTGAACTTCCTACCTGTGTTAGCAGAGTGTTATTGTCCTTCAGAGAGTTGTTGATCATCTGCTGAGTGGTGTCCAGGTGGGTCAGCAGCTGGCCAAACTGCATGGCTACGACACGGCGGGGTTGGATGAAGTGAAATCGAGAGGCAAGAGAAGAGAGAGGGACAAAGTAGAAGTAGATGGAGTATTAGTTCTCAAACTTTCAAATTTGTGGTTTAAAAGCATGCTTAAAAATGCAATATTGTCTTTGTCCTCAGCCATAGTGAGGGAGAGTGGAGACAAATGTAATCTGAAACTGATGAATGACTGCTTCAAAGATTATTTCAGTTGTTTGCCTTCATCTGTAAAGTAAAAGCTGGGGAGAAAAATAGAGCAAAATAAAATCAGTGCAGCTAAAGCCCCATTGAGCGAGGAACCCTTTTGCTGCAGACTGTGACAGATCGGTGCAAAGAGAGTCTGGATGATAAATGACCTCTTTCAGCTCTCAGAAATGAATTATCAATATAATCTATTAATGCCAAGGTTCTGCTTTCATGTGCTAAATAATAAAAAGATGATAATGTGATATATAATATCATGCATCTCTTTCTCCCTGAGGGTGTGTTTAACAGTATTGCTAGATTTAGTCTAATTCTATTACCATTCTGAGTCTCCCTTTCAGTGATTTCTTGCCCTTTGTAATAATAGAATGGCATGGTTTAGTCTAATTCCATTATCCGTTTGAATCCCATTTTCGCTTAGTTTTCATCTTTTGTCTCGCACTCAGACGCTCCCATTGCAAATGCAAATCTTTCAGGCCAAGTATGACTTCCTGGCACACATGCCGCTTGAAACGTGATCCGGGTTCACACCCTGCTATGTTCTGTGGCTACATCCTACATACTTTGAATCTTTAATGCCACTCCCAACCCCCCACTAACCTACATACATCCTCTCCTTGAACTCTCATGGGTGTCATCTCAAGGTTCTTCTCCCCCCACATAAAAGAACAGAACATAAATTATCAAAGTTTTCATTGTTATGATCCTTGCTGGGGTGAGATGGGCCCCCAGAGCGATATTATTACAGTGTTTGCAATATGAACCAATTACTCAACACCAGTACATTCATATCATGTTATGGGGTACAGTGACAACCTCGACTAGTATTAGGTACTTTCCGACCAAACAATTCTGGAGACTCCCTGAGAGGGACTGCCAACTGGTGAACTCCGAGAATTACGTACCCTACAAGGGTTTTTATTTTCTGTTTCACTGCACCACTTAAAGGAGCGCTGAAGTGACTTGCTGCAAGCTTGCTCGCAGTTCATATAGCAACATCAGTTTTGTTTTGATGAGTCAAAATCATATGTGGTATTTCCACCCTTGCATATATGCTCAGTAAAGTTTGGACATTACGGTTGGTTTATTTGTCTGTGTTTCCTTCCATTTTCTTTGTTACAAGCTGTTGTTTGTGTTTTGTGTTGTCTTTTGTTTACACGGATAACGAGTTTCTGAAAATGGTGGTTGCCTATGCTGCATTGACTCGTGGTTTTGACCAATCTAAGTACACTATGGTTCCTCTTGTGCTGGGAGAATACCCTCCGTGAAATAGGAGCTACAAAAAGGTCCCTCATAACAATGTTGTAAAAACTGCACGTTTCTTGCTCTTACAGTGCGTACACAGCAAAAAGGCAGGTTCTTTCAACTATGATAAAATTCCTCCAGTCCAAAAACACCTATTGTTTCATGGCCCAGAGAGTTATGTGAGAGCACAAAGCAAGTTGTGGGTTACCGCCTTGTAAACCAGTTTCAATCCCTGTGTGTTACCTTGCTCATGCAGCTCCTTGACAGCGACAAGCCTCTGCACCACCTGAGGTACAGAGGTGGACATGGCATCCCACTTCTGCACCACGTCATAAAGCTGCGACACCTGACAAGTAAACACACACAACACAGGCACACTGAATCACTACGGTAAATCCCACCAGCTTAAAGAGCATGTTTATGCTCCCTCAAGTTATAGATATGACCTAAGTCTCCTGATAATTATTCTGCTGTAAATTATATACATGAACACTGGTGAATACATTTCCACAACTAAGTCCATGATCAATGTGTTGTTACAGTGACAAGCATGCTGTGTAGTCTACATTTGAGCAGAGTGGGGACTTTCTGTCAAGCTTACATAAATACCTGCATTTATTATTGTAATAAACAGTAACCCCTCGATATCAAACTCAACTTTGCAACACTGTGGTGCTGAATGCTAGAAATACTCCTGTTGTATTTTATGGCAGAAGACATCAGTTCAGTTATGGTGGGTCCAGTGACTTTATTATACACAATCTCACATTAAAACATGTTTGTTCACTTTTTAAATTGTTCTCCTTTTGTTATGAAGTTGTGCATCCTGTTCGCTAAATCACGATGACAGAACATTACAGCTGCTCAGACAGCAATAACCTCACGTATCATAGTAAATAACTTCCTCATTCACCATGACGATAATTATCATGCTCTGCCATCTACTGGCCTTTAAAGCATACAGCACTTTAAAACAGTCAATGCTGAAGACATACAGCATGATTGTCTGGATATCACACACATCTCACAGCTGAATCTAACATAAAAACCCTTAAAAGTTGGATTTATTACTGACTCAAAATTGCCAAAAAACCTGATGATAAAACTTAAATTTAAGGCTGAGCCAGCTGTATGTTAAAGACAGCACTATTCTGATTTAACATATGGTGCTACCGGTCACCCTGTCAGTTGCTAGTGAACATTCTCTAAGCTAATATGTCGTCACTAAAACTGAACTAGCAAGATATCTTTCATGAGACTCCATGATCACTGTACATATTGTACGACTTCCTGATGATAGCTCAACTCTTATGATTTCAGGAAACTTCCAGGAGTCTTCCACCCTTATGTGCTTAGTAACAGATCAATCACAGGTGAACTGTGTAACCCTGGAAGGTAATTACTGCACTTTGTGTGCACTGATGAACGTGCAGGGATTGCAAACCTTGTTTTGTGTCTCAGCATCCTCAATCGCTGCCTTGTGTTTAGCAATCTCATTCATCTTCCCGAGGACACTCTGATGGGAAAAAAAGAGAAAAGTTGTTTGTTTGGTACGAGATGTTCTGGTTAGAGGGATTCAGATGCATTAGAGACAAAAAGACACAGATTAGGTTTATGTCAATACTGTGATGAACTGAAAGTCTCTCATGGTGGCCGATAGTGTAGTCAAAAATATTAGTATATATTGATTTCGAATATTTGAAATGGTTTTAATACTCATTTTCCACAGTATACACTATACACCAGTGCCAGCTGCGCTTTCCTGCTTTCTCTTACTGTTAATGTTTACTACAGTCACTCTACTGTTCTCTGCTGCTGACCAAGGAAAGAAAAGCTGTCATAGTCGTGTCACAGCCTTGTATATCTATCTCTTAATAAAAAAAAAAACCCAAACATTTCAGGCCCTTACTGTCATTTTTTCCCCCTGTACTATCAAAAAATTGTATTAATTTAACATTTTTCCAAGGTCCTGTATCGAAGGTAGAAATTCCAATATGGTGACAACACTAGCAGGCAACACGACAGGCGACCGTATGGAAATTTAGCATACTTTAAAGTTAAGGAAATAGACTTTAAATGTGTTTATCAGTATATAAACACAACGCACTGCTCATTTTCCCCTCTGAGCGTCAATAACCATCCTGTGTGTGGGCTGTCTGAAAACAAATTACTGTGCGGTCATAGCTGAAGTCCAGATGGAAAAAAACACCTTCCAACAACCACAAAACTTTCTCACCTTTTGATTCTTTTTAGTGGGCAAGCTGCGGTAGATATCAATACATACAAGAATAAGAGGAAGGGCTGGGATCTGTCATGTTCGATATTCTAACATCTGTGTGCACACATCCAGGCAAAACTATTGAGGTACGAGACAAAAAAATACTTCACTGCAGGGCACAAAGGAGGTCTGCACACTGTTAGGCTCCAGATGAATAGTTTAGGCAACGTTTCGATCTATAACATCCTCCTCAGGCAAGTGTGAAAGAGAAAACAGGTAAGTCTTGTATGCATTTCTTTACTGCTTCTACAACACACGCCCGTTTTCTCTTTCACACCTGCCTGAAGAGCTTGTAGATCGAAACACTGCCTTGAAAGATGAAAAAGAGAAATAAACTATTTATTTGGACCCTAACAGTGTGCAGACCTCCTTAGTGCCCAACATTTGTGAGATACACATGATACAATGTGCATGTTAGTTTTTAATGAGCTTTGGGTTTGCTGGGTTAGCTGTTGCACCTGGTTGGCACATCTCGGCTAATCTCTGTATTGAACGCAAATAGATAAAATATCGATCAGTGAACTCTCTGTAAGACAGCAAAACAACATAGTTCTTTCAAAACATAAAGTTTCTAGAAGACACATAATGTATAAATGAAAACAAAACCAAATTGCGACTGACACTGAGACCAAAAGCCTCCATTTACCCCCTAACCCTGCGCTGTATGCTGTGTGTGGATTAGTTACCTGCAGTCTGGCCTCCACTTGATCCAGAGTAGTGGAGTCCAGTGCGCTGACCCTCGCCTGCAGGAGCTCTATGGTGTCCTGATTCAAACAAGCGCACATGAACACAGGCACACACACGAGTTATATATCAGCTTGAACACAAAACTTCTTGCTTTTACTCCTGGCACAGCAACAATAAACAAACTTGGCAGAACTGATGTCATTCATCTTTGAAGCATGACCCAGTTCTCTGGCTGCACATCTCATACACAGAGTTATGAATACAGGCACAAGCTCTATAGGTGTAGGGCTGGGCGGTATGGGCAAATTTTTATCTCAAGGTATAATTTGAAGCAGGGTCGGTAACAGTATATGTCCTGGTATATTAGGTCTTCTTGAAATTTAAATACAAGAGCCTGTGATGAAGATATTCTCCCAGAGGTGGTAAGGGTGGCTTAGCAGCGTGATATCTCAGAAACAATGCAATTTTTTGTTGTTTTTGCAAATTACTTCTTTCATCCTGATTTCGGTACTTTGTTAATAAGCTTTGTTGTCAGACCACCATTAGGTATACTGCTGCTTTTAAAAAGACAAAGATGTTTTAAAAAACAGTCTTAGTTGTTGAATGCAGAACACAAAGGAGCAATGAGGCACAGTAAGGTGTGCAGCGATTTTTCAGCTGAGACGCTTTGGTTGTACGGATATGTAATATCTGTGAAAGTAAAACTGTCAGCACAAGGTAGAATAACCTACTTGCTCTGGATAAAGGGAAGGCTGAAGCACAAAGGGAAAGAGGGCAGAGCCACCGCTCTGTGTGGGTTCAGTATTTGTTTGTGCTGTACTATTGTCGCTCAGTGCTTGTACATGTATGATGCGACATCTGGTCTTTGTGGTATGGGGTACAGCCATCCTCCACTGTGACTGGACCGCTAGGTAAAAAGTAACAGTGACGGCTGCAGCATTTTACCCAAAGCTGAATATTTTTCAACTCCTTGTGACCAGAAAAAACACAAGACAAGACTGTCAGTGCCTCATTACACTGCTGGCACTTGTAACGTGTCTCTCAGGAGAGACAAAAAAAACATGAACATAGTGGTGGCCTGGACACTGCAGTTGGCTTGCACTAGCAAGGTCTTGCAATATTGCTGTTATCACGACAGCCCGACTATTACTCTACTCTTAACTGCATCACTAGGACATATTTCAGGACAGAGGCATTTTAAGAACATTTATTGTGCAAAACAGCAGTAAATTTTATTTTTTTTTAAACCCCACCATGGCTCAATGATTTGCTTGACATTTGCAGACTTTTTTTAATGCTTTCCTCATACTCTAGAACATGTTTTGATTTGAGGTGACAGAAAATATTACTTGTATTATGACCCCTTGCAAACACTCTCATCTGACATAATTTGTAAATTGTCGTTTACTGCTTATTGTCTGGCTTTTTAACCCTGAACCATGTTCATATACTGGAGGCTGCACCTGCACTGCACCTGCTTTAAAAAAAAAAAAAAAAAAAAAAACCCCCACCAACCCATTAATTTTGTGCAGTGATTTAAGCAA
>JAPZEB010000012.1:13619981-13641147 GCA_029783705.1 Chaetodon striatus
GTGATTAACTGAAGGATAAAGTGTTTCTACATGTGTTGAGAAAATTCTCCTTCTTGGGGTGCCCCAGTGGCTTTGTGGGTATAGCAGGCGTCCCATACATGAAGGCAATGTCCTTGCCGCAGCAGCTGCATGTCAGATTCCAGCCTGTGGCCCTTTGCTGCATGTCATCTCTTCTTTCTCCCCTTCCTCACTTAAACTGTCCAATCTAATAAAGGCAAAACACCTCAAAATAAAATCTTAAAAGTAAAATTTTCTTCCTCTTAAGCTAAATACACTCTTTGAAAACCCTCTTTGTTTAGCTGGAAAATGCATCATCGCAAAGCTGACACTGTCTGTTTCTCTGACACCATGAAAACTTTTTAGAGATATGTGGTTTTCACAGGACAGTGATGCTACAAACATGGCGATCTTATAGAATATGATGCATCGCTGCAGGTTAAACTACCCAACAGCAAATAGAGGAGTTAAAATGGGCAGAAACTTAAACATACCGCAACAGACACATTAATGCAGCAGCAATATTGATCCAAAGACATCAGATAGACAGGAAACATTTTACTGCAATGTACATACTTCTTCTTTAAAGAGGACCTATTATGCTCATCTTCAGGTTCATACTTAAGTTTAAGCCCCCCAATCTGCTCTAACTAAAAGGTTGAACTCCCCCGAATAAATACATGATGACACGGTCAAGGAGCAGAGTGGAGGAAAATCCCTCTGTGAAGGGCCTCTGAGTTTGTGTGCAGACAGCAAGATAAAGGCTGGATAATCAGCGTGTACCATCCCTTGCCAAGTCCTACAGGCAAAGGAGGCGTGTGCTTGAGCGTGTTTGTGTGTCTCGCAGTCGGTTCACCTGGATAGCATCCACCTCCTGAGTGAGTTCCTGGATCTCGTTCACCAGGCGCTGGTACTTCTGCTGGGGCGTCTCTTTCACTCCGCAGCCCTCTCCAAGCTAAACAATGATCAGAGAAGTGAAAATTGTATGAATACTACACAACAGCCAAGTGATAATAGTACAGAAATTAGCTTCAAGCTATATTTATGTTTGATACTGCACATGGTCCCTTTACAAATAAAATGAATAAATAAACAAAGAGATCAGACTCTTGACTTTATCAGAAAACATATGTAGCGAGTAGAATATAAATCCTAATGGTACCGTTACCCTGAAATTGAACATCTTCTAAAAGAATAAAAAGTGAAGTAATGAATTTCTGCTGAACAGAGTGTACTCACGATCTCAAATTCTCCTGACTCATAGCCCACTCTTCTGCTTCTACTGATTCTGTCTGAGAAGTCTGTGAAAAGGAGACAAATGTGTTGTGAGAGAAATCAGAAAGAAAAAAAATACAAAAAAACCAGACTTGTTGTCAGAAAGAAAAGCCCAGTCTGAGCCAGAACATGATTTGGGGTTTGAAATCAACAAAAGGATGGACCTGTGTGGTTAGACCTGTAACAGAAGAGCAGCATTTTGAAGCAACAGCACTCTCTGTCTCCCTGTGTTTGTTTCCTTCTCCTATGTCTGTGAATGATGAGCTTCAGGTTTATCTCTTGTGTGTTTGTGTAGTCTGCCCTCTTTCCAAGCTACAGGGTGGAGGGGAGAAATGGCGTATGGCTCAGGCTCTAGCTGTAGGGCAACACATGGAAGCTGCTTCACATCCTCCCTGATGCATTTTCTTCGTGGTGTGTTTACATTCTATGCATAGCTTGTAATTTGCTTCGTCTGTATTGTAATCTTATTACATAGCTTATTCTGTAGGCACGACATAATGCATGTCTGTCCGTCTTCCATTTTTACCCCATAGAGGGTTTATTGGGCAGAGTATTTCTTTATCCTAAGTGAGGATAGAAAAGTGAAGAGGGTGCCACTTGCTGTACAGATGATAAGCCCCTTAAGGCAGACTTGTGACCTGCAGTATAAAACTATATATGTAAAACTGACTTGACCGTACACTTTGTCTGTCAGTCTTGTATTTTGCAAAGTTGTTTTTAACTGTCTTGTATCAATGGTAATGTATGTGTCTCTAAATTTCTTTATCTATTAAAAGTTTAAAATGGTATTCTAAAAAGATGACAGTAATGTTGTTTTGTATACTCTGTGTATTTGTATGCACTTTTTTTATGTATTTATGGCGATTACTGATCACAAGACTGTCTTAAGTTGTTTTATATAAGGATATGACGACCTCAGAGGCATTTCTGATGAAGGAAATACACTCAGCTGCCTGTTTATTGGGTGCCCCAAACTAAACGTAAAGCAGTGTAATGCAACAGCACTGCAATAAATCCTCCCTTCATAAAGATTATAATAAGTAATATCAACAATTTTTTTTTATATTGGTTTAGAGAGGCATTGATTCAAATGTATAGACACAGCAGTTTGTGACACTGTTGAAACGTGTTGCCTTCTATAAACAATTCATCCTATTATTGGCTCACCCCATTTACATCAATGAGAGTAGACTAAAGAACAGAAACACCACTCTGTAAAAAGCAATCCATATCCCTACTAAAGGTGATGATACACTTCTGTGTTAGCTTAATATGTCAGTTAGGTTAAAGGCATACTATGCAGGACTTTTGTAAAATAAAAAAAAAAAGACTCACAAAAGTAATCCCTCTCAATCCTCACTTATGCCCCACTAGCAGTGTGTGGCGATGTCTGTATCCACAGAGACTCTGCCCTTTGCCTGAATTTTCTTATTATTTTGGTTTATTCGGGTCGTTTCTGGGTTTCAACCTTTGGGTAGCAGTGTGTAGCCCCCAGCCAACAGCAGCACGAGGTCAAGACTCTATAAAAATGTAATGACCAGCCGTTTTTCTCGTCTGCTCTGTGGATGTGAGGTCAGTGTGTCTGTTTGATCGAGGGCGAGGTTGAGCCCCACACACAAAACCATGCGATTCGGCAGAATTCACACAAAATCTGGCAATGCAGCACCTTCCTGCAGGCTTGTGCAGAGGTGTTTGTTTATTTGTGCTCTAGAATGTAACCGCCGTGAAACAGTTAGATGATAACTAATTCACTGCTGTTCTCGTTAACACCATTCCCTGTCTTCATTTACGCTCTAGCTCACTTGACCACCACTGCTCTTTGTCTCGTTGAGCCGAGGAGGAGGGGCCAAGTTTGAATGTTTTGTTTACAACCAGTAAGCTACAAATCCTGCATTGTGCACCTCTAATAAGTTATGATAAAAAAAGATAAAGTTTAGAGTGTTTTATAATCCACTTTGAACTGACCAAGCCCCTTGGTGCTGACATGCTTGTCTTTGAACTTGTCATAGGCTGCGTTGGGGTTGACCACGATCCTCTCCACGCTGTCACTGCAGAGCTCCTCCTGTCATTGAAACACCAGGGAATAAAGTCAGATAGACATAAACAAATCTTAAAAGGGCTGTTAGACTAAACAGACAGCAGCGGCTTCAAAATGAGCCTTGGCTTACTGAGCCAGTGAGCCATAAGTCTCAAAGCCCAAGGTAGACTTGAAATATGTTGACAGGTTGGTATTATCAGAGAGGAAATTCTACACTTGGCTTGATCGTTGCCCCGTAATGATTTAAAAGACACTGAATTATGCAGTTAAGTCAACAAGTGCATTACTGCTTACCAGGATTAGATACCCTCAGAAATTAAAAGCCACTGTAGCCATAAATCATAAAAATCTGCAAGAGCTTCACAGCAATTATTTAGGGCTGTCCAAAAGCAGATTATTTCAACATAATTTAGCGTACCAGCAGGCAAGAGACAAATGTGCAAAATGATGTATATCACAGCCATAGTTTTACTTAGGCCTGACTGTGGACTCATTAGACCATCTTTAAAAAGGTTCAACTTTTATAAAAATGTGTCATTCAGCATCTACTATGGTAAAATCAATGTTATGTGAATGGAAAGCTGGAAGCCACTAACACTTTCTTTTCTAAATGACGGCTTTGTGATTAGTGATTCTGGGGGAGCACAAAAAAGTACATAATTTGATCAGAACTTCCTAATGATCAATTATGATGAACTACAGGCTATGGGTAAGATTAAAACACCACTGACATGTACGGATAAATGACATGAGTCCGGCTCAAACACAGATTCGGATAAAACAAGAAACAGACCAACAAAACACACACAACACAAGACAGTTACACAGATGTAGGGAGGAGGAGGAGGAGAAGGAGGAGGAGGAAGAGTGAGGAGGAGAGTTAGTCAGGCTCTTACCAGCTCCTTGGGTTTCCAAAGAGAGTTAGAGAAAGTAACGGAAGAGCAGAGGGAGAGAAAAAAGTAGGGGGGAGAGAGAGAGACAACACAGATTAATGTGGTTATCACATGCCATGCACACAACAGGAACAGTTGGCCAGGGTCGGGGAAAGATAAGAAAGAGAGCAGTGTTCTGAGTGTTGCTGCTAGAAACCCTGGAGACACACTGTTCAGACTGCTTATGATGTCTCCAGTTCTTTCTCTCTTCCCCGATTCAGGGTGGTAAGATGGTCCATTAACACAAACAAGTTACTTTCTCCATTGATACCTTACTGCACTTCATAATGCAGTGTGACCTAATGCTCTCATGGAGGGCATTGCAGGTCTCACGACATTATGTTATGGATGCAGGGGGTTGGTGTTTTAAGAAACAATCCATGAGTCAGAATGAAGGGTAACGTGTGGTTTAAGGGTGCTTAAGAGGACAAGGAAAGGCCTAAGACCTGTAAAATGCATTCTGTTCCAGAAATTCAAATCTATTATAAATCATTCATCGGAGTGAGTTATTTCTTAACAACATGCTGTTCATCCTAAATTAATCTGCTAGACTAAACCAGCACAGTTAATCAAGTATATCCACGTTAAGGCCCCTGTACATTGTGTGATCAGCAAGTATGCATATTTTTGCACCCATGCAATACCACAGGATTTATTAATAAAAGTAGTTTTACACCCAGACAAAAGTCAGTTACACAGGAAACCAAATCTTCTTTGCCGCTCTAAAACAACAGCCTGCATAGCAAGTTGTTCTGGCAAGTACTTTTTTTAAAGCAGCAAAGCAGAATTGATTTCCGGTAAGTAGGGTAACGTTGGCAAAATGTTAAGAATTTGGCAATATTTTACACTGAATAAAAAAAGTTTTATGTCATTAATTCTCTGTATATGTATTTGTTCATGTTTTACAAAGGGTTTAGCCTGAGCCATGCCATACAAACATGATAGCAATCATTTCACATCCATCCAAAATCAGTAGTATACTGCAGTTAATTTTTTTTAATGCAATGCTATTGGTACTCGGTATCAGTCTATATGGAAGTTCAGGTACTGGAATTGATATTGGTAAGGAAAATTTCTGTTGGAACATCTCGACTTAATTCCATAATTTACCAAGGATTCATTAAACAGATCAGCAAATATCTTTATTATATTATCTCATCTCTCAAAATGTGACATGCAATCAATCGACAAGATGTTGTTATCAAACAGTGTACAGGGGCCTTTATAATCTCCAGTTAGTCAGAATAGCGTGGTTAGGCAGGAAGCAACTGTTAGAACATGATGACAGGTTAAAAAGGGAAATATCTAAAACAAATAAACACTTTTCTTTCTCCTGTCAGTGCAGTCACACTCAAACAGACACATACTTGAGCCTTCGCTGCTTTGTCAAAGCATGACCCAGTGAGAGAGCAAATCAAAGAGCCGCTGAAGACCCATCAACATCATTATTCCCTTAAAAAGTTTAAATGAGCAAAACAAATAGGAGGAAAAGAATCAATTCCTTGCACTTCAAAACAATCACAACTTGATGAATTACAGAGCACACAGAAGGGTCACTCCATCGATCCATTTCTCATTTCATCCCAATCAATAGAGGTAGAAAAAATGGATATGAGATTTAAAAAAAAAAACAACATGCATAAAAAGCATGGCATTAAGCTCACTGAGAGGAAAATGGAGCCAGTCTTACTTGTACAAACTAGGGTCCCAGGAGGGGTGGGCAAGAGTCAAATCAAGGGCAAGGGTTTAGGAAGAACGAATGTGGAAACATGGAAGGGAAAATGCCAATTAGGATTCACTCAGCTGGTCAGTAAACAGCCCAGACATGTTTAAAAGCAGACCAGCATCTCTCAACGGTTTACAAAGTGCTAATTAATAGCACTGTAAAAGGACTGTACTCAAACAAAGCCACCACTAACTCTGCTTAATGTTACAGTTAGATAGCAGTGAGAACAGACATCACAAGACCATCACCATGACACAGTTATAAACTTTCCCAGTAGACTTTGTTCCTCGGGACTGCCTGAATGGGACTGTAGGGAAGGGTTTAAGTCCTTCATGTATAAATGAACGGGTTTGCTAATGTGCAAAATATGTTAAGTATAAGGTAAACAGCAACGTGTAAAGGGCAAATTTGCATTTTGAATGAAATATGAACAAAATATATAGAATTTTTAAAAGATACATAAGCTTTAAAAATTAAGCATCATTAAATCAAGAGGTCATAGGTGTCATGGTACATCTTTTGGTGGATAAAACATTTTTTGAGCACTACAAAGTTAGTAAGGAAAATACAAATGCAGGGACACTGATTAAGTTACATAACAATTAATACAATAACACTAGGCTACAATCAGTGATTTGCAATGTCACTAGTAATAGTAAGACAAGAACTTGCGTGGTTAAGTATTTAATCATGGCAGAGATAATGCACACTTATCGCAATCGAGGACTAAGTGCTATCTCCGTTACATAAAATGTAAACACTTGTTAGCTAGTTAGGTTAGCTTAATATGCAGCGACTCAGCTACCAGTCTGCAAACTATCACATCCATTGAATACAAAACGTCCACTCACCGACTCAAACTGAGCCTGGTCATCCTCTGGAAGGTCACCGGTCTCATACACATCCGGCTCGTTAAAGGCCTAATAAAACAAGCAGGTAAACAATATATGAAACGATCAGATATCCCGTTTATTGTCACTAGCCTGGCCAACGCCCCGGCCCATTCAACAACACGTATTTGCTAGCCCTTGCTCTCTGGTGGCTTGTACCACAAGACACAACATTAGCTGACAATTTAGCAATTAGGAATCTGCAATTATTAACGCTAGTTGTATAGTAGGTAAGAACAATAAGGAGATAACAGAGTGAAGTGCATAGATGTTAGCTAGCTTAGCTGTCACAGCTTGGAGCTAGCACTGCCAAGTAACGTTAGCAACCTAGCTAATCTGTCTGCTAGCGTTAGCCACTTACAATTCCCGGCAAGTTTGCGTATTTAGGATCGGCCATTGTCAGCGGGAAGCAAAAACGAGACCAACAAATCACGACAGGATATAATAACCGTTATTAAAACGTGCAAACTGACGATAACCGAAACAAATTGTAACAAAAGCTAACGGTAGATGAGCCAGCAGTCTCTCAGCCGGCGGAGGCTTCCAGGCTGATGTGGTCACTAGCTTGATTTGACAGCGTGTGCGTTGGGTTTCATACAAGCGCAGGCGAGCGGGCGGTGATGGGTACGTTGCATCAATGGGAGAGCGATGAACGGCCGACCCAAACCAACAAAACAAACACTCCCGACAAAGTGAAGCGTCTATGCGCATGCGCTTAGTTTGACCAATACTATTTAACGTTATTAACGGTCCCCTTTTGTTGTGTTTAGCGTCGTTTTATTAGATTTTCCCACTAAACGCGTATTTGTTGTCGTGCCCACAACATATTTAACAATTAATTGCCTTTAACAACAAAATTATTGTCTTTATTTTACAAAATTGCGTGGTTGAATTACAGCAGTGTGGTCACACGGTGGCGCTAAAGGTACAAGTTAACAACGCAATCAACGGACAAAGATGGCCGATTAAGAAGATGATTCACTCGGTCCAAAGAAAGCGCTACTTTATCTAAACTAATGCAGGTGATATGAAGTATGATACTGTACATTACAGCTGTATGTATTTAGTTTAAATCAAATAATCTTTTATGCTACAGGGTTTTCCAGTGTTTAACCTACTTTTCATGCTCCAATGCACAATAATTGAGCATTTTGGAAGCCATGTTGAGGGAGAAACACTAGCCTAACTTTATAAAAATCTTCTGAAAACACTGTTAACAAAACAACAAACAAAAAAACTCCTACTGAAAAAATATTAGAATAAAATATTTCAATTTTTAATTTATGCATGGGTTGTTTTTTTAGCGTATATGAGGAAAAGTATGATAATTGTATAACATCAGAGTATGTTCTAGTGGGCTAATGCATTTTTGTTTTCATATTATCACTCAGACTGATTTATATTGCACTTGACACATATTATATTACATTTAACATAGAATGACAGTGGCATCACTGGTAGCACCCAATCACATGATTGGATTAGATGAGTAAGCATCAATCTGTTGGCCCAATAATCTACACTATTAGACACACATCCGCCTGTGGCTTTGTCATCCGGAGCACTGTGGCACACAATTCTTAATGAGGTACAGCCTGTTTCATGCACAGCTTGCTTTTGAATGCTTCTCAATTCTCATTGAAATGCAAATACATTCATTTTGAATCTAAGCCTACTGTAAGTACGATAGTTTTATGCATTCATACAGTGTTACTTGACTTGTACATTTAAAGCCAGGAGGAGCTTTTGGCATAGGCCACATGTTTTTAAAAGGGGCCAATTTTACACAAAAATGTTTGTTTACTCTTCATGGGGGGTAAATAGCCTGTGTTATCACCTGTGTAATGTCTTCTGTGGCTCTTGATGAGCTTTCTAAAGCTTGAAAACATGACATATACTGGGCAGGAAGGGTCTAATTAAAGGTACGATTGAGTAGCATTCTGGGAAATGGAGTATCCAGCGCTTTTTGGGTGCGTGATTCCTAGGGAGGAAAGTCTATTTTAGCTGCTTCAGCTTTGTCCAGTCTGTCTTTTAATCTGTCTCTCAAGTCTCCCAGCTTGATGAAAGTGCAGTGCTACATCAATGGAATATCCTACAAATCTCTTGGCAGAAATTACGGAGCCTCTGTTTCCCACATGACTACCCAGCTTGTTATGCAAAACAGTATTGCCATGACGACCAGTGTGGTGCAGCCTGGGAAAAAAAGAGATGCTCTCCTGAAAAAAAAACCCCACTGGCCACAGAAAATATATCACCAGCTGCAACAAGGAGCACCCCCAGCTGTTTGTGCTCCACCTGAAACTTCACTATCTAATGGTTCAAGTGAACTTTCCTGTGGAGGCCAGTGTGAATGTGGTTGCGGGAATAAGGAGCAGAGTTGGAGCTCCTCTCTTTGCTCCTCGGTCCCTCAGCTCAGCGGTGCTGATGAGAGAGGATTTGAGTCGCTACTTTACCACGCCCCGCCCCCAGTGAGAGAGCAGGGATGACAGTGATGCAAGGCATGCTTCTGAGCAGTCTGCAACCTATCCAGACACCGCCGACCGGACCACTTTGGAATATATACTCCCCATCTACAACTCTCCATCTGCTCTCCAGCGCTCAACTGCACCCGAGTTTGGTTTGACAGCATCTGAGACAGGAAACTCTCCCAAACGGGTTCTTTTTTATTTTTCCTTTACATTTCTTGAATGAATTGGGCTTTAGTCTTTCCCCAAAAACTCGTAGTTGTCCATTTTTCCAAATGCTTCGCCTGCCAGTCTGGCTTTGCATGTGGGTATAGCCGGTGATTTCAGCCTGCGTCCAGGTGGTGCACGGGAGAAGGTTGCACAGGGAATATTTTATCTTTAATAATTTATCTTTTTTTTTTGGAAGCGCGTCCACTATTTTCCCCCCACAATGGCTGATGCAAACGCAGAATGCAATATCAAGGTGTTGTGTCGATTTCGTCCTCTGAACAAGTCCGAAATTATCCGCGGAGATAAGTTCATCCCAATATTTCAAGGGGAAGACACTGTCATCCTCGGGGTAAGTTATCTCTAACCATCTCTTTCCGTTTTGTCACCTTTCCATGCAAACGCCGGGGGTTACACTTTTCATCTCGCACACACCATCAGATACTGGCCAGACAAGCCTGGAGCCTTAAAGGCTTCTGACAGGGATCCAACTAAGTGTAGCCCTTATCAATATTCTGATCAGCATGTTGCATCATTCAGGTGTGTTGCTGTCATTAAAAGAGCAACACCGCTTCCCAGATATCTCTCATTTAGGCAGGGAAAAAAAAGGCTGGATCAAACTGATGAATAGCCTTTCATGTCATGTCTTCAGATGATTTGCCAAAAAATCATCCCTTTCTTGTTGAAATTAAGCCCAAGATCAATAAACTCCGCAAGCCCGAGCTCTGCCAGCATCTGAAGAACTTAAAAACTCATCATTTTCTGAAAATGCATCCCGACCCCACCTCTGTGATCCCACGCTGCCTCATTATTCCTGTCTTCTGTGGTATTGATCTGCTGGATTTTGGTGTGTTTCCTGCCTCAGAGGATCATGCAGGATTTATTGACTGTTGTTGATGTATGTTGCAGTCAGCCTTTAATGCACTGTTGAAGTATTGGGTGCTGCAAATCTAATGAGAGTCATGATTATGCTCTGTGGGGTTTTTTTTCTCTGTCCGGTGAATTGATTTTGAATAGAAGCTGATGATTACTGTCACTGCTATGGAGCAGCAAATGAAAATGAACCAAGGCATAAAAGATGTTTGTCAGTCTGATGGGTATGTACCTGAGGCTGAGGTTAACAGTGGGAGATTATAAGTGCTCTAAATGCAAATGCTCTAGTTATTTAGACGTAAAGCACATTTGGGCCAAGGCTGACACACGCACACACAAAGAGAGAGACAGGGAGACAGATCCTGCACACATTTGGCCTGAGGGTTGACTTCAAGAGATGATGAAGACAGCAGAAAATCCCTATCGGCTTACTCTGCTGTCACACACATGCAAACACACGCTCACACACACCCATATTGAAATGCAAGACAGCACTGCTGAGGTAGATATCCCTGTGAGACTGTCTTGTATATCCTGGTTGTAGCAGCAGCGGGATGTCTTCCTCAAGCAGGGTGAATGCTCATTATCACATTATTCTGATGCTATTTGGCGTTACAACGGCTTGAAATCATTTATTCCTGAGTCAATCTGTATTTAAATGTATTCTGGGTGTGTTTCAGGGCAGCAGAAGAATGAAAAATTCATGCAGATGTTCATTCTTGTACATTATGTGGTTATTTTAAACTGTCTCAGTCTTAAATTTCTAAAGAGTATCTTGAATGGCTTTTGTTAAATTATTTATTTAATGTCAGAGCTTCTGTTGCGTTCAGGCTGCAGTCTGTTAGTCAGAGGAAATGCATACTTCGAATTAGTCCGCAGATGATGACAGTTGGAAGCAGCCTGTGCAGAAATAAAGTGAAATCATGTTACCCAATTAAGGGAACTGTGATCTGTTGTCGTCATGAAATATACACACTGCGCTGCTGTCGTTTCCTACCTGCGCTCCTGTATGGCAGCAGGAGCCTTCAAAACTGATCACGTCTGGAAACAGAAGCATGCAGTTCCCTTCTGATATTTCTAGTCACTTCATGCACTAACCATCAATTTCCTTTGGCTCAGATGACTGTAATCACTAAAGCATGCACACTGTTTTCATCTCTCTAAATGTAATTGCTGTGGAGGCGTGCAGAATGCGAGGGGTTTCTTAGGTGTGTAAATGAATTCAGAGTGTGTATTTTCCCCCTGTAGCATCTGTCTTGTAGCTCTGGAATACTCTTAGAGGAGAAGCAAAAAAAAAAAAAAGTCTCCTGAGAGTTGAAATGCTGCGGCCGTCAGATTGGATCAGGATTTAAAATATCAGGCCGGCAGGCAAGCAGGCATGCTGCAGGGACCCTGTAGCGACAACTAAGCACTCACATTCTGACGGTTGATAAAAACAATTCGCATCTGGGCAGCACTGATGGCCCCACATTTGTCTGCTGGAGGAAGGCTCCTTCCAGAACTTGTTAACTGACAGAGGCAATGATTGGAGCTGTTGAGTGATGGTTCGCCTGCACCTGGGTGGCAGGCAGGAGGAGACTTGGTGAGAGATTAAAGGTCTGGGAAGATGGCACATTGGTGTGCTCTGAATTGATGAAGGAACGTCTCCGGGGCCTCAAAACATTTGGGGACGGGTGATGTGTGACTGGTGAGATGTGCAGCACTTTCATGCCAGAGTCAAAAACTCAAAGACTGCTGAAACAACTTGGATGTGGATTCTGACAGCTTTGAACTCAGGCTTGCACTCGAACTTGGCGCATCAACTTAAACATGAGCATAACCTAAATGCATCCTGTATTCTTTAAAAAATATATATATTTGTATTAAAATCTGGAGTGGTTACAGGGCATTACAAACAACAATAGCCCCTCCCAACTTCCTCCCACAACCTGTAACAACAGGAGAGAAAGTGGTAAAAGTAATATTAACAAGAATGAAAATAAAAATAAAATAAATAATAATAATAAAATAACAAATAAATCATAGAAGTCACATGTGTTGGAAGCACCATTTGCCGTCAGTGGTAGTGGGAAAGCGAGCCCTGAGCGTTGCCATGTGCACGAAATTCAACATATGATCATGCAATGCTACACAGACCCACACGTAATCATGAGGGTTACATAACATATGGGAGGCACAGACTAAACTGGATGATATGGGGAAGAAATGTGAAGCAGGAAAATAAATAAGTGCATAAATAAGTAATATAAAATTGCACATTGCTTGCACCGCACATTGACAGCATAGAGTCAGTGGCAATGATGTGACTCAGTGCCATTGAGGAGTGATATAAACAGTCATTGCTTTGTAACAAATGTATTATTTCAACACTTCAAAAAATAATAAAAGGGACAGTTCACCCCCAAATTAAAAAAAAAAAAGATTCCCCTTGACTTTAGTGCTATTTATCACTCTAGATTGTTTGTTGCGAGTTGCCGAGTGTTGGAGATATCGGTTGCAGGGATGTCCGTCTTCCCTCAAATATAATGAAACTAGATGGCACTCAGCTTGTGGTGCTCAAAGCCCCAAAAAATCCATCTGAAAAACTCAATAGCAATGTCTCTTTCTGGACATCATGACCGTGTTTCTCAAGATAATCCACAGACCTTGTTGTGAGCAGTTTTGTGTATGAACTGTTTTCTTCTATGGAACTGCACCTGCCACCCATATCACTGCACAGAGGGAAGCGTGCTCACCTGGCAACAATGAGCGAGTTAACATTACAGCTCATTCAAAGAAAACACCATTAATGTTTATGTCCTACGTTGTCTCAAGTGTAAGCCTCTTGTCCATGAGTAGATGCATGTATCCCTCTGTGCAGTAATACAGTTGGCACGTGTAGTCTGCAGATTATCTTGAGTAACCAGGTCATGATTTCTGGAAAGAGACATTGATGTTGAGTTTTTCAAATGCATTTTTGGCAATTAAAGCTCCACAAGCTGAGTGACACCTGGTTCCATTATATCAGAGAGAAGGCAGACATCTCTACGGCCAATATCTTTAACATTCAGCCTCTCACACCAAAACAATCTAGACTGATGAACAGCACTACAGTTAGGAGGGAAATGTGTATTTTTGATACTGGGGTGAACTGTTCCTTTAACTTTCTCAAGCTCGAGAGAGCACGTCACATCTTGAAGAAAAGTTGAAATGGAAGGAGGCTGTGTGGACTCCCAATTAAGAACAATCTGCGACAAGCTTTCAAAGTTGCGAAAGCGGCACTGTCTGCTTGTTTAGAATTTAATGAAGACGAATCTGTGGGGACACAGAAGATGTCTCTAAAGGGGCATGGTAACAGGTTAATCTCAAGAACATCAGTAAGAGCTTTAAAGACTGAATGCCAGCAGGTTTGCATTTAAGAGCAGTGAGCAAACATGACTGAGGTCACAGAGGGAGGCATGACATCTGTCACACTTGCACACTTGCTTACATTTGGATATATTTTGGATTGCCTGGATTTGGAGAAATGTAATATATATAAATATTTGAATCCTGTGAGCCTTAGACAAGCACAAGAGGTGGTAGTTCGCAACCTGTCAGTCACCTCACCACACTATTCCTCAGCGATTTCAACCCCCATTTTGCATCCTGTATTCTAATTTACCAAGAGCAAGGCCATATATCTTTAAAAATGGCACACTGAATTCCCTTTATTTCCCCAAAGCCTATTCAGTTGGTTTAAAGACATTTTCATTAGCGTATCAGTGACAGGCTAAAACACAGTGTTACAGTAGCACAAGTACAAAAAAGTCACAATGATGGCAAACTACTTGTAAGAAATAGTTAGACAGTAATATCTAACTTTTAGCAACATAAGCCTCCATAAGCTGCCATATGAAGTAGGCTGTAGCAGCAGAACCCCTGACTGTATAAATATTGACCAAGCATGATGCACGTTGGAGCTTGTGAATTCAACATTTCATTTGCAAGAGAATGCTTGTGTTGTTTCTCCTTTCAAAAACGACATAATCCTGCTTAAAAGCGAGAATTGATTTCTGCTGCTAACTCCAATATGCTTTGGTCTCCACCAGCTCCCGGGGGAAATATCTGGCTCTTTAGCTGCTAAATGCTCCAATATGTTCACCGGCTACTCACTACCTTTGTCTATCTGTCTGTTGTTTTCTGCTGGGTAGGTAGCCTACAGTGAATTTATCACTTAAAACAGCTGCCTTTTGCGGCTGGATTCAAGGTTGATGAGAGCAGTGAGACTGAATCAAAACAGTTAGGTAGCAGAACATGAAACCAAAATAGTGAGCGCCATAGAACAGAGGGGAACTGTAGGGTCTGATGTTGGTTGTCCGCGAGCAACCACTCTCACATTACACTGTCATTTGATCCATTTATAATACAAAAATTTGATTAGTGCAGCTTTAAACTCAAATTGGTTACTCAGGAAGGAACCTGAGAACACAACTCAGTTCGCCCAGACTCGACTAAGACATCACCTCAGCGACTTGGACTTAACCTTGAACACTTGAGACTTGACTTGGACCTTGTTGATTTTACTGCTGCTTGTGTAGTGCCTGTTCAAAATGTGCCTTTTCTGATGGGCTGATTTCCTGGCCTCGAAAATGCTTCATTGGCTCCTGAGCAATACACCTGTGATGACATGGCTGTGTCCCCAAGCAATGCCAGAGTGTACGCGCCATTTGCTAACAGATAGCGATTTGGGACCAGGCTGGGAACAAAAGTGGTCTGTTACAATGCATTTTTACTTCAGTGTAAGAGCTCAGGTGTGTTGTTAAATGTACTGTACCAAGCAACGGAGAGTGAAATGTACTCTGTGTACAGGACACACCACACTAACATCAAAGAGCTAATTGCAACAAAAGCCAA
Organism: Chaetodon striatus; assembly: GCA_029783705.1. Lineage (NCBI taxonomy): Eukaryota > Metazoa > Chordata > Actinopteri > Chaetodontiformes > Chaetodontidae > Chaetodon > Chaetodon striatus. The sequence continues at coordinate 13,635,260 of JAPZEB010000012.1, forward strand.
CTGTTGCATCACCTCGTGTTGACCATGTGTCGGACAAAACTTTGCACTGAACACACCACAAAGATTACAGCCAATGGCCAACTAGCTTGTACATTCTGCACCTGTGGGAGAGGAAATTACTCATCATAGCAGCAGGCGGTGGTAGTCTGTAATCGTCATTCAAAAAGGGAAAATGGAGGACCAACAGGAGTGATTCAAACATTAGTTAACCTGTTAGCACATTAACAAAATAACCTGATGTTCAAAGAGCAAAGACTATGTACTTTGCCGTAACGAACAATGCCACAAACAGTTAAAATCTGTTTCTGCTTAAGAGATCGATGGCTAAAAAAAATCTTGCATAATGTAACAAGTTTGTTTTGACACTAAGCCCACCTGACTTACGTCATTTGTTTGCTTTCCTCACTGCAGCTTCTCCTCAGCTGAACTGCCAATCAGAGTGTTTTCATTCACTGACGGGCTGATACCAACGACCCAGATTCAACATGCTGAACTGGCCGAAAAACAGCTGACAAGGACCAGCTAGTGCCAACGGTGTTGGACACACCGCTAAAACTAGGGCAGAAGACACTTGCTGACACTGACCAACAGCCGACCATTGGCTTGGTGTGTCAGGGCCCTAAGAGTTAGTCACAGTGTGTACATGACACACGACTAATAAATATGTCTCATATCTCAAGAGCTCTCATATGACACTGCACTTCCTTGGGTTCTTAGCGATACCCACACCAAGTGTGAAGACAATGGGATAAATGGTTGTCGAGTAAGGACAGACAAACCCTTCATTTTTTAGTCAGGTATTGGAAGATGTCCTTTTCTGCATCTACTTAGCATCTGTAGTGCGGAATCAGTGCCGTTTCCCTGGAGTGCGGAGCAGTAGTGCAACAAGCATGTAAATCATCCTCAGCAGCACAAACAAACAGTCCTGAGCAGAATCACTCACTCAGACCTGAAACCAGTAAAACAGCGAATGTTGAAGCATCAAAGAAACACATTCACAGAACACATGTAGAGCAGGTAAACCTTTTGCTGTCTGCCCGTAAGTTAGGTCTCTTACTGTAGCAGTTCCTCGAAACACTCCCAGACACTGCAACACCATTTTTCCCACGAGTCGTTTTAATGACAATAGCAATATTCCGCATCCCCCACCCGTGCGATGCAACAATTAATGTTTTATTATTAGTGCTTAGTTCTCATCTCTCATGGCCACCTGTGGAGCCCCACAGCGCTCAGTGGCTGCATGACAGTAATAACCATACTCAGCCTGCACTGCCCCAAGGCTCGGCCTTTGTGTTTGTTCCACGGTGGAGTGACACAGCTGTCTCTAGTATTTCACTGTCTGGAATAATGCGCCGTCACAGGGGCCAGATTGTCCCTCCTAATCTTCTGGCAGGAGAAAAAGACAGCCACGATGAATCACGCTTTGAATTCGGTTCTATGAATAAATAAATAATCACGGCCGCCTCCGAGGCGGTAAGATATGGAATTTTTTCTCTCGTGCTCGCAGGCAGTGACATATAGATATCACATGCCAGTGCCATATGAGCTGTACACAGGCTATGGGGTTATTAAAGATGCATTACACATGCATCACACCAATGGCAGCTTATGATGATAAGATTTGTGTTAGGTTTCTGTTTGAAGAAAAAAAAAACTGCCATTCCAGACCTGTGCTTTTGACTGATTGTTTGTTGTCATATCTCCTTAAGCTGCATGAGCTTTAAGAGCCTCACTACTACTGAATAGGCCAACAGCCTCATTTCCATTGCATTTGTCCAAAATGAAATAATTTTATGGTTCATTTGGCTGCTGTTGTTGTAAACCCTAGTGAATATATTTAGCTGCATGCTCAGGCTGAGTTTAACTTGGGGGGGGTAATGTAGTATGACATAACTTGTTAACACAGATTATTAGATCCCTCCATATCTGACTATTTTTAAACCAGCAAGAGGAAATGCTGCAACGGTGGATTTTACTTCAACTTTAGGACCTTTTGTCTCTGAAACTGTGCGTCCCTTTTATCATGGGCCATTTCTTTCAGGATCAGAGGTACAAATTTAATGAGCCTGCATCCCACAGCAAGGCCACACAGTTTTAGTTTTAGACCAAAATACAAAGACAACAAGAAAAGTCTCCTCTCTCTTCATGTTTGTTGCCCAGACTGTCAGCCATCATATCGTCACACTCAACCTCGAGGGGTTAGCTCGTGCCTGTGCGTGTGTTTACGCTGAGTGGTTGTGTTGACTAGTTTAAAACACTCATATTGAGTCCCTAACCTCTACACTGACCTCCCTGTCATTGTCAAATGGAGGCGCTTGAGTTTTTATTCTCACTGTTTCTTCATTATTGACCACGGTAGATACTGAAGAGGGCATAGGTGTGTATTTAGAAGGGGATGCAGGGGACACGTTCTTCTCAATATTTAGAGCGTGTAGATTTGTCTCCCCTAATGACAACATGAAAGTAAAATTGAAGACATTGACTACATAAATTGATGCAGAAAAGGCACAAATTGGTGCATAAAATTCACCTGACTGCAGAAAATGAAGTGTTTGATGCTTGAAATTTTTCGGCGGAGGACCACCAAGTCCCCCATTTCATATGCGTCCCTCCCATTGACAGTAAAAGTAATGGACATAGCTGCCGTGACATTGCCCCACTGGTTTTTTTGAATCCTGTTTTAAAGCCTTGAGTTCAGCATTCCTCTTTTTGCCATCTTTTTGACCATATTTGGACGAGAGGGTGGAGCTACGGAGGAGCGAGGGGCAGATCTGACTGAGAAGTTGAGGACGCGATCGGCAGACACAGTCACTCACTCAAAGCGGCCAACCCTTGATTATGCATTACTTTGAGCCTTGACAAAATGTGAACGGGTGGGTAATGAAAAATAAATTCCCCTCTGTGTAGTTGTCATGAAAGGGAAAAATAGCTATAGAGACCAAACACAGACTGTAAACATGTTTATTTGTGCTGTAAAGTTTGACATTTTAACATGGGGGTCCATGGGGACTGACTGACCTCTGGAGCCAGTCTCAAGTGTCCATTCAAAGAAGTGCAGTTTTTCGCACGTCCATGCTGGCTTCATTTTTCAGCCCTGGGGGTTGCCACTCGGTCCCCCTCCCATTCTTGAGGTGAAACCTATGCCCTTGGAAGGGACTGATCTTTGCTGTGAAATGAATCCCTCCACCCATGTTAGCAAATCCAATTGAAATGTGCACATTAAATAGCTATTGATTCTCTATTTTCTGCACACCATTTATAATTGTATGGATTACCTCTCCCTGACTGATGTTCCCTCGTGTGATTACAAATCTACTATAGAAACTCCAGGGTGCAAAAGGCTGCTGTACTAACATCTGCAAAATACACCTTGTTTACATGTTTAAGAAGAATTGAGGATTAGAACAGTCTTGTCAAAAGGTTCACAGAGATGCAGTATATTCTGCACTAAGGTTTTCATTCAGGCTTTGCTCCTTCCCTCAAAGGGCACTTCTTTTCTCCTGAAAGCTTTTTTCTGAGATTTATGAAAATGAATTAGGATCATATGGTGCACTACTGTTGCAGAAAATAGGCATGTAATATCGTTAAAAATTAACCGATTATTCATGAGCAGTCACTCTAAGATGTCTGGTTTCTGATGGAGCTGCAGCTCTTTTCCCGTCGAGCTCGTCTGAGGGCTGATTCTTTTTTCTTCTTCTATCCCTTTCTTGATTAGGCGCCGAGAGGAGAAAACAGCTGCTGTTGAAACAAACTGTTGACAGTGCATGTCGGGCGCCGAGTAAAGTCATCTACCTGCCTCGTACCTTTTGTTATTTATAGTTCCATTGGAGCTGTTTTCTCCTCAAGGATATTTCTTTGCAATGGCTTTAACTGTCTGCAAACCAAACAGCATCAGAAATGGAGGTCCAAAGGGCTCCCCTCATCCCCGCCCTGGTGCTTTAGTGCTCTAATTCTATCACCGCAGTGCACACACCCTATCCAATTAGGCACTGTAATGGGATTGCCGTGTAGGGTCAAGATCTGTACTCATTTCTCCCGTTGGACGACGCCATCAGAACAGCTACCACTTGGGATCATCTTCTCTCCCCCTTGTTCCCTCTTTCTCTCCCTCAATGCACGCTTCACTGTATTTTTCTCTGTCTAACTCTGTTTCATGGTGTAATGATTCTGCCGCTCATTTCCTCATGACTCAGCAGCAGTTTTGGGAAGATGTGAGAGAAGAAGCTCAGCCTCGTCTGTCATCTCATTAAGTTAGGTAGAGGCTTCTCGCGGGTTTTAATGGTGTCAAGGGGGAAGCTCCTGTCAATCAGGAGTCTGAGTGTTAAAAGTTTGTGACTTTGATGAAGTTATTTCACTCACAGAGATGTGAAAATCCGAAAACTCGCCGAGATTAATTTAGCTGTATTTCGAGAGAACAAAAATCAATATTCTAATCACCACTGCTTTATGGCCACCTTGTACTATCTTAAACTGTAGAGTGGCTAATCTATCTACCCACAGCCCATACCAATAAGGGCTGCCAGCTCTCCCTCTCATCTTTCCCCTAATATTAATATTATACTGACATCAATTTAGTCTGCAGCCACACTCAAAAGCATATGAGCTGCCAGTTCCTTCAGCTCATCTTTATTTTTACTCAGCGTGCACACATGCCAGGGTTAGATAAGCTTGTGCCAGTTTGTCAACACTTTTCCTGCCCCTTTCTCTCCCTTTATGACAGAAGTGGGCTGTGACTACCAGGCTTTTAGCTCCCGGGAGCGTTAATGGAGCATCCGCTCCTCATTAGCCACGGCCCTGCCCAGGATGCCGCCCGGTCTCCATGTCTGCCCTCGGCGTCTGTAGCAAGTACAACGTAACCGTCTGCACATGCTTGCACACGTGTGTGCACATGCCAAGACCCCCAAGCAGTTGGTGCTATATTAGTCTGATAGTAGGATGGGAAGGAAATCCCAAGGACACGAGAGGAGCATCCCCGCCCTCTTCATGCCCAGGACCTCTGTTTCATTCAATTAATCACAGTTCAGTGTATCGATCTGACACTGGAGAACATTGACATCTACCCTGAGCCAATGTTTTCCTTCATTTCTTAGGGGAGCAATGCTTTCAAGCACATTTTCCATTCACGGTTTTTGATTGTGGTTTAAATGCGGGACTTTTACATATAAATTGACGTCTGTTACATTCAAGCCCTTGCCAAACAAATTCACACAATCCTGATTAAGTCTGTCGCCACCGGGGAAAGCTCTCTGTATTTTGCAGCATAACGGAGTCCAGGAGTTGTGGTGTCTGGTACCTGTGGCGACCGGAATGATGCATTTTACGTCAACCAGCCCCAGCTAACAGGAGCAGGAAGGGAGGACAGACCACAGCGTTGGAGCAGCAGCTCGAAGGATGCCGGAAGCTGAGGCGGAAAATCTTAAGAAGCGTCCAAGAAAAGTTGCTGGAGTGGATGCGTGGATGAACTTGGCGTTCAGAGGAAGGATTAAAGTCAAAAATGACTTGAGTGCTCCTGGGGATGGGGGACAGGCAGTGAGCTCACCTGCAGGCATACGTCATAGGGACACGTCAACAATGTTTGTTTAACTGCTCACACTGCCAGAGGGGAAAGTCAAAAGTTCAGTGCTTCCGCTTTAAAGGGACAGTTCACCCCAAAATCAAGAACACATATTTTTCCTCTTACAGTGCTGTTTATCAGTCTAGATTGTTTTGGTGTGAGTTGCTGACTGTTGGAGGTATCAGCTGTTGAGATGTCTGCCTTCTCTTGAATATAATGGAACTAGATGGCACTCGGCTTGTGGTGCTCAGAGACAAAAAACACATTAAAAAAAAAACTCAACAGTAACAGACCTTGTTCTGAGCACTTTCATGGAGGAACTATTTTCTTTCTA
>JAPZEB010000012.1:13669161-13684693 GCA_029783705.1 Chaetodon striatus
TTTCCCCCAAGTAATCAGTATCTAGTTCCTAAAATGTTGAAGCAGAGGGTACTTGCTGTAGCTCTGGTTGAGGGTGAGAGGCTGTCAGCAAATAGTTTGTTGGGCACAGTGAAACAGAGATCAGTGTGGGTACATGAGACCCTAAAAGAGATGGCGGATCATATGGAGTACCACCAGTTGGTCCAGGAGCTTCAGCTCGATGATGTCTGTTTCCAGGCATATTTTTGAATGACTTAAGGGCAGTTTGACAACCTGCTGTCTATCGTCAGGCCGTATAGCTCTTGTTATCTGGCAACCGCTACCTCCAGTTTCTTCTCCATTATTTACCAACTGTAAACTTGTTGTTGTGACCACCACAGAAGGCCCGCCTTTCAAATCATCTGATTGGACTATGGGGAAAAAAGATGACGAGGAAAGAGATGATGAGGGGCATTTTTCTGCTGAGTTTTTTCAACTCGAGGAGTTTAAAGTGCTCCGGCACAAACGCCAGGCAACTAGAGCACAGAAATGCAAGGTGCATAGTAACATAAAAACCATGAGCAAAAAGTGTCATTCTCTTTAGAAGCAATTACAGAAAGGCACCTCCAGCTGCTTTCTGTGTGATCAAGGCCTAACTTTGGAGTGTCATTTAGCCCCCATCCCAAAAAGCTAGCATGACATAGGCGGTACCACTGGATTCTCTAGGTCCCCTAGTTTCATATGCTCAGCCTCAGCCTGCTACAGCCTCTTAAAGACGGGAATTTCTTCTGGGATTGCCGGCAACCCTGTGAGTCTCAGAGGGTTAAACAATTTTTTGTTAGACTGTATTGAGACATTTCAGTATTATCAATATAACAAGTGACAGTGTTGCTGCAGAAAAAGGTCCACAAAAGAGCAGGTTGTGTGTAATGTGCAGATGTATGTTTGGACTGTGGATCTGGTACGTAGATTAAGTACATAAACTAGCCATTACCACTTTGTTCAACATTAACTTTATTGTCACCTGATGTTTGATTATCAGCACCTCACTATCCAAACAGAGTGTTGACTAAATTCTGATGTGATGAGACAACTTTAGATAGGGCTGTTTGTCGCGTTAATATCTGGTAATAAATGAATAAGGACAACAGTGTATTCTCACTGGAGTGTGAAATTAAGTGATAGCCACTGATGTGGAATTCACAGTCGGAGCTGAGTGCTGCTGCCATGGCATCATGAATGTTTCAACTCTGCGATGCCCCTTATTGGCATCACAACTTAGCAATAATTTATAGTCACATACAGTGCTGTTACCCTCTCATGAAATGTATGATTGCTATATCTTGATGTGAAGAGGTCTGAAGGGTTTTCTTTCATTTTGAATCTTGCCTCCGTATACCTCTCTCTCTCTACATGCACCATCAAACACAGTTGGCAGAAACCCAATTTGCATACCAATTAATGAGATGCAAGCCCATTTTCATTGAGCAGCCAGAGCTGAAATACCCCTGTTGACAGTTCCTCTGTTCTCTTACACTTTCTTTTTTCCCCTCTTTCCTGTATCTTCTCCTCTCACCCTCCTATCCTCATGCTGCCCCCCCTCCCTTCTTTCTCCTGCTCTTTCTCCCTGCATCCCACCAATTAGAGCCAAGACCATCAGAAATACTGTATCAGTGAACCTGGAGCTCACAGCAGAGCAGTGGAAGAAGAAGTACGAAAAGGAAAAGGAGAAGAACAGGTCATTGAAGGAGACTGTTCAAAGACTGGAGGCTGAGCTGAACCGCTGGAGGAATGGTAATACTCACACTGATATCACGCTGGCAGCACACAAAAACATGAAATATCTAAGTCTCCTTCTGGGGGAGAACCGTGAAAAATTGTTGCCCGGGCATTTTGACATTATCAGTACTTTTTATATTTTATGCCAGAGTAATAATAATACGTTTATATTTTTAGCCACACAAGTGGGATTCTGGTTTATTGTTCCACCACTTTGGTCCAGGCTGAAATATCTTTTACCAATATTAGATGGATTGCCAGGACATTTTGTATGTTCATGGTTCCCAGAGGATGACCTAATGACCTTGGTGATCCTCTTCCTCGCCACCACGAGGTTTACATTTGTGCTTCTGAGTGAATTGTCTTGACAACTGTCAACCCAATTCCCAGAATAAATGTTGGCATTGTACATTTCTACAAACCACAGATACTTTGAAATGTGTGTAGCGGATATCTTGAGTCTTAACGTGAATTTACGTAGCTTAAAATACCTCCTTTTGGTGGCACAGTCCCAGCTGGAAACACAGCAGTGTCTTGGTAAATAAAATAAATGCTGTTTGTGGGATTATCCTGATGGAAAAGCAGCGACAAGTCATTTAAATACACCATGCCATGCTACTACTATTTGCTACAGACAATTATGACCTCCTCAGGATGTATTCTAATAACTAATTTCATGTAGTGCCACCAGGTGACATTAGCAATTTGTTCAATACTTACTCAATATTTATCTGCAAAACTAATAATACTGCAACTTATTCCCATCATCCTCAGCTGTACAGTAGCTTGTGCTTATTGCTTATTAGCAAATGTTGGCATGCTAACACGCTAAACTAAAATGGTAAGCTTGGTAAACATTACCCCAACCAAGTATCAGCATGTTGGTCACTGTGAACATGTTAGCGTGAAGATGTAAGCATTTAGCTCAAAGCTACAGCCTCACAGAGCTGCTAGCGTGCCTGTAGACTCCCCTGTTTACATCTGGTATGAACATGTGTTTCACTAGTGGACAGCTAAGACACACCACCCCTCACACCTGTGTCTATAACGTGCTTCCAGATGACCACTTGTGTCCAATTATGCTAGAAAGTCCAAGAGCCCCGTGCACAGTTATTGCAGGCCTTTCCCAAACCAAACCCTACACATTTCTACTCTGGTAGTGTTACTCTGTTTGTAGTCATCTTCACAGCTGAATGGAGCACCTTTCATTAAGGTGTAGAGTATAAATACAGCAGGCTTCAGGACAATCTTCCCTCTCTCCTGCCGTAACAGGAAATATCGTAACTTTTCAATAACCATGGAGAAAAAAAACATCGTCTCATTTTATGTTTTTCACATGCATTTGCATCACTTTATTCTGTCTGTATGTGGTGCTATGTTTACCTGATTTTTTGTATATTAATACATTTAAATAATAAAAGTAAATACATACATCATAAACTTACTCCCAGGCTTCTTTGGAAACATATATCTTTTTGCAAATATTCTCTTGTTTTTTTGCTTTGATCTTCATAAGCTGCTTAGTTTTTGCAACAGACCCTGTAAATATACTTAAAACTTAACAGTAAAATGAATGCATCCACTGTTCTTTAGACTAAAGAGGGGGTATATTTGATCCTAAATATGATGTAACCTTAAGACAATTTTAAATGTCTGTTTTAGTATGAGTAGTTTGCGCTTGTACAGGTAGTCTCATGGAACTTGTACGGACTGTTTTTCCACTCCCCAACAACTGGTTTGGGATGGCAGTCAGTGTGGCAGACACTTCACATGAATGAGGAAATGGAGTGGAAGTGGGTAGGGAGAGGGTGTAGGGGGTGGTTTGGGAAAGGCCTTACGTTCACTCTCTGCCCAGTCACATTAGTGGTTTTGTCAGTACAGCTGGAGATATCGCTGTCAGCAGAATGCAATACAGCTTCTTCCCCAGGGCAAAATGATTGATGGTTGCTCAACACTTTGTCCAGCTCGCGGTAAAACAGGCAAGTGATGCCTGTTTATACCTGGTATTAATATGCATTTTAGTGATTTAAACCCAAGTGGACAGCCAAGACACATCGCTGTTCACACCTGTGTCTGTCATGTGTCTCCAGCTGACCACTTGTGTTCAGATTTCATCACGGCCCCATGCACAGTTATTACGACCACACTTTTGCTGGCTGCTCTGCAGCATGTGCTCGTCACATCAGTGGTGGTGTCAATACAGAGATATCACTGTCCACAGAATTCAACACGTCTTCCTCCATGGGGCAAAACGATGGATGGTCACACAGTAGTTCGTACAGTTTAACATAAAACGGTTAAGTCATAGAGCATTAGTTCACTGTTACCACAACAACCACCACATCCCGCGTTGATGACGTGGTCCTTGTCAGGGATGCATTAGTGCTTAGAAGATATATGGTCAAATGCGTCCCAGGCCACCTCAGCAAGTGCTTTAAATGATTGGATCTCAATGTGTCTTGGTGCTCGTTTAGACTTGTATTAAGTGCTGTTGACTTGTGATCACTCAAGGTGCATGTCAATACCAGGTCTGAAAGGAAGAACGTTTTTTATCAAGGACACATCAGGACACATCAGCGTCTACACTACAAAAGATAAGTGGTCAAATGCGTACCAGACCACCTTGTGTTATTTTTCACTTGTATGTAGCGCTGTCTACTTGTGATCCAATCACATAACATGCATATTCATACCAGATATAGACAGGTCTTGTTAAATGACTGTAGATGACACAAAATAACCAAGATTTCATCACAGTTTTAAGAATTTATTTTTCATATTTGGTGCAAAAGACTAGCTTCCTGTACAGTAAAACATTGTAAGTGTAGTGGTCCCCTATAGACAAATCTCTACAGTAAATATACCGGTAGTTCTTGCTCCTTGTTCCAGTCTCTTTTCATGCATGGCAGAGCGCTTACTAACAGGAATGAAAATGTTACCGGCCTGCTAGCCTGCAGACATTATTTTTCAGTCCACGTAAGTGCAGATTTAACCTCATTTGATATCATCTGAATACATGCCAGTGGAGATACGGGAGGAGAGCAGCCAAACAGACTTGCTGGCCTTGTGCCCAAAACACTTAAAAATCCCTTTTTGGCAACTTCTGTTTAATATTATTCAGACTTTTACACTTTGTATAATTGGATTCCCCTCTCATTGTGCTGAAGGCACCAAACGCTGGGGGGGGTTATGTTTTATGAATCCTTATGTATTAGTAATAACCAAAATTGTAACTTATGCTGGTCTTCTCCCATGTCAGCACACACACCTGAAGCACCAGAAACACACTCCTAATTGCACACATGTGCACACACACACACACACACACACACACACATTTCGAGGCATCATCTCCTGCTGGACTGTAGGTCAATTTAAATGTCAGTGCACTCAATGGTAGTGATTGGTTGACATTCAAGCAGTGTAATGAATCCTGTCCGCTGTTTTCCTTGAAGATCATTCCCTCAGTGCTTGACCTGAATTTTTAAAATGCTGTAACACATCTTTATTGAACACCTATCAGTGAAAATTATTCCTTTTATTGCTTCATCCCTCTCAGTTTCTGTTCTTCAAACACTAACACACACACACATACACACACACACACACACACACACACAGCCTCTCACTCCACTCTCTTCCTGCGTGTCTCTGTAACAATTTAGTACTTTTAATTTCCTAATGGATCATTTTGACAACATCGTTGCCCCCGCCCCCCCCGTCACTGCTCCCTATATTGTTGCCCACCTCAGGCCAGGAACTCCCTGAGCAGTATGCTGTTGACCTCCATCTTGTACCACATTACCCAACTCTTTAGACCAGGATGGCCCAAAGACAGGACCAGCTGTCTCATAAAGTAAATTCCACCCCATTTCCTCCCTCTACAGTCTTGATCAGAGATCCCCTCTAGTGCACAACCATATGTTTTCAGGTTTTTCTTACATCTGACCAGCTGCTGTTTGTTATTGATTAGCACACCTTCAACTAGGCAAGAAGACCTGATCAATGAAAGATGTTACTTAGGTGTATTGTCTTAACTGGATTACTTCGACCTTGCGTTAAAGGGGCAAACCACTCAATTTCCCAATTGATTGTCCTTCCAGCAGTTAAATCAGTGCTGTGAAATACTGGAGTCACACAAACAACAGTGGGAGAAAGCTCATTGTCAAACTCTCATGGCTGCCTGAGGAAGAGCATTACAATTACAATGCATTACAATCCAAAGTAGCTGTCAGTCCAGGTTTTTTTTCTTGGGTTCTTCATGACATTAAGTGCCTGTACTTGTGTGCAATTAGCATACTGAAAGGCAGATTCACAAAGAATGGATCGCAGCCGCTGATAGCACCGTAAATTGCGCATCACTAGCAACAGCTATCCTCCCCGTCTCAAGGTCCAATTCACAAAAGATAACGCTCTAATGATATTACAGCACAAACAAGCTCATCAAGTTTTGCAGCTCAGTGCACATTGTCTCTTTTTGCATCTGATTGCAATTATCCATGTCGCAAAGTATAAATATTGCCTTTGCACCAAGAACGCAGGAGGCAGAACAACGGCAGAGAGAATGGCCGAGGCGCTCCTCAAAACCTCAAAACATGTCAGAGAGAGACCATATTTGGTATTTAATGTCAAGGTCTGTCAGTGCTGTTGGTGTTTTCAAATGCACACTGTCAGAGTGTGAAAGAAGATGGAACAAATGTATCAGTCAGTGCACTTCAGTTACTACCAACTCTGAAACACTAATTACTTCACTGTAACTGTGTGTGGCTATTAGTGCTGAAATTAGTGAAGTGAACGGTTTTTGCAGTTAAGCTCATTTGGGGCTAATTTTTTTGTCAAATATATGCATATTACCTCATTTAAATATGTGCAAATAGCACAGGAGCTCAGAGATGCTATTTGCTTGTCAGCACAGTGAGGGGTGCATTTCACCATTTGCAGGTCCTTTCAGAATTACACATATTTATAAAAAAAAAAAAAAAAAAAGTTTGTTTTATTTTTTGCAGGTTTTGTGGCTCCTAAAGCCATGTAACCCTTTTGTGAATAAGTTTTTCACTTCACTGCATTCAAACTCTCCACTCCTGCTGGAGTCTGAGCCAAAGCCAGACACAGACAACTGACATTTTAATGTTGTAAAAGTCTGGTATTTTGTACTGCTGTTAAGTCCGTAGAACGGGAAGCTCATTTATTGCACAGACATATCTCAAACCTGAGATTTGAATGTATTCAGGAGCAAGGGAAGGACATATGCTGAAGATTATCCTACTAATCCCCCTTTTTATGCATTAATCCATAGTGAGGGATTTTTCGGCGATAACAGCGACATATTAAAAATAAATCGAATATTTTGTCCCTTGTCTTTAGGTGAGGATGTTGTTGCGTTAGAGGATCTGAGCCCAGAATCTGAGGACGCCCCCCTGGTGCCTCCCGAATCTGAGGAGCCACTCCCTGACATCTGCAGCCCCTGCAGCCCTTGCTCAGTTGCCTCTTCCATTGTGGTTCACATCTCTGAGGAGGAGCGGCAGAAATATGAGGAGGAGATCCGCAAGCTTTACAAACAGCTGGATGATAAGGTGATGAATGGATGCCGCATCGGGACCATTTGTGTGCATGAATGTAGAGCTGTCTACACACAATGGATGAGATTTTTGCAATGGTATGCGCACATGAGCACAAAGAGCATATCAAACATGTATTATTCATAGAAATGAATTCAGGATCAGACACACAGTAGTGACTAATGTAGCTACTGTTAAGAATAGATGTCACTGGGGGAAATAGTAATGTTCTACATTAAAGACTTAATTTAGTTATCACATCATCATCTGTGCTCACGTATGCTCTGCTCCATGGTGCTGAGGTGTGTAGTTTTATTGCTTTTATTAACATACTGCATTAAATATGCAGAACTAGCTTTGTGTCAGTGCGGTAACACAGTCTGTATATTGTGTTGAGAAAAATGCCTTTTAACACATAACATACACGACTTCTGACACGTTCACACATGCAGACACATCCAGGTGTGTTGTTGTACATACAGTATTGTACAGGGCGTTCTGTGGGGATGCATACACTTTGCTTTCTCCACTCTCCTCACATGATAAAACAGCTACAGCAGACCTGCGGCAGAATATTTTATGTAACATGTTAAATCTATGCACAGATCATGCAGCATGTGCTACATTTTTTTTGTAAGACATGCAGTGTTTCATGTTGAAGGAAGCAGAGAGAGACCTTGGTTTTTCACTGTATTATTCATGATCTATCGACCACACACCAGATGAATCCTTTTTGAGCTGTAATTAGACATATCCTCATTAATATATTGTGCTTTTGTCTGTGATACACTGTATTAAGGGGAAACTTTGGTATTTTCATCCTGGACCCCATTTCCCCATGTTTCTGTGTCGTGACTAATGGAGACAACTTTTGAAATTGATCCAGTATTAAGAGAACATGCTGCAGTGGCAGTGGTGAAACAAGCTACAATGTAATCCCTACGGGCAACTGTGCACCATCAATTTATACCCTCTGAAAGTGCTTGTTTTTACCACCAATATGTTCAGATGTTTGGTAGAAGTGTCTAGCAAAATTACAAAACAGAATCTCACAGAGAATCCTAAGTGCTATATTGTAGGCAAGTGGACTTGCTTGTGTTTCTTGAAGAGGCCTCCTCAGGTCTGAACTGAAGAGGCCTCTTAGATGAGAGGTGAAACATCTTCAAGAAATTCAAGCATGTCCAGTTGCCCGTGATATACCACTTACAGTAAGATTACTGTAACCTGGGTGCCTGAGAATCTTCACTGACATGTTCCACGAATAACAATGGTGACAACGTTAGTGAGTGTTTGAGAGAGGAGTGCCGGGAAGAGTTTGTTGTGGTTAAACAGGCTGCAGTATAATCCCTACGGGAAACTGTGCACCATCAATTTACATCCACTACAAGTGCTTGTTTATGCTGCTGATATGCTCAGATTTAGTAGAGGTGTCTGGTAACATTACAGAAAGAAACTCACAGAGTAAATGACATGTTTTACATTACCTATCACTAGTCTGTTTGTTATTGCCCCAAAGTCTCAAGGTGAGTTGTTCAAGGAAAAAAAAAACGGTGGCAGCGTTAGTGAGCACTGGGGAGAGGAGGCCTGGAAGAGTTTGTCATATTGGAGTACAGAAAGCATTGTGTTACCTACTGGGTTCCCACGGTCATGGTAAACCAAAATCATCAATATTCTTTGAAAAGTCATGAAATCTGTTGTGTGCATTGAAATTATTACAGTAATCTTCAGTGGAAAACCTTCCATGTAATGTGACATGACAGCACATGGATTTTTTTTAGCTGTTGATGTAATGTAGTATGATACGTGTTACTCCATAACAGCGTTTTGTTTAACATCACTACGTCTTTTCATTTTCTTCCCACACTGCGTCTCTCCCTCCATGTATGCCATGCAGCTAGCTGGAATCATGACACTATGATTTAACATGTTTCCACACCAATGGCCCACTGCTTTTAGATTGTACTGCATGAGATGGGGCAATTGACTTTTGTGGCCTACGGCGTTCAGTTTTCACTTCAGTTTCATTTTAAATGGTTATTGAAGCGTTGTTTTCCAGAATTAAGTCCAGGTTTATAATCAAATGCATTAAGAATACACTTATAATACAATCGATTCTATTTTCCCTCATGCATGAAAGTCAGCAGCAGACTGTTATAACTGCTTGTACAGGTTTTGTTTTTTAACAAACGGCAGTTTATTGACTGTGCCTGTAGTTGGAAGTGTTGAAATTTTGACCACAAAAATGTGTGGGAACCCCTTTATCTAAAGCCCAGTTCAGACGAATTAAATGTGACGAGATGAAACCATTCTAGAAGGTTGTAGTGATGTGAACTGGTTGTCTGAGCCTGACTTAAGCTGGTTGATGGTGTCACCTGAGACTCAGCTGGCGGCTGGTTTTAGAACAGCAAGCACATCACCTGTTTCAACAGCCAATCGGCTTGTAGTTCAAGGTTGGTTAAGTCCAAATGACTGCAGACGGCGTGTTCACTGGCTGTGGCAGGTGCTCCCTCCCCGCTGAACCCTCTGTTTCTGTCCTCATGGTGAGCCGGTGTCAGATGGTGAATCACTGCTTTTGTTTGCTGTATGCCCCCCCTATTCTCATTGACTACTTGGCGTCAGTTATTTATATCATCGTGGTGTACTGATCATGAATACAGTCCATCGGATGTGGGTTTTGTTTCTGTCTTTCACCATTTCATCACTACTACAAACGCAGCTGTAGCCAGTTTCTCACTATCACCATCCTCATTCATATTATAAGAAGCTATAAATTAAATTCAGCCTGGAAATAGGCTGGAAATCAGAACAGAAGTACAGCAAGTTGTTGTATAGACATGATACACCATCTCATGTAGTTACATTGGTGTGAACTGGTGGGTGTTTGAAATGTTGCAGAACTGCGCATTGCAAGTAGTTGCCTGTTTTAACTTACCGCAAATCTTTGGTCTGAACTGGGCTTCAAACATGTTCAATGTCATAGTGGAATATTAAGCTGATTGTGACAATGTGGAAATGTTTGTAAGATGTCAGATTGAGACTTCTCCTTGAGTGAGACTTGGTTACAGACACAAACAAACAGAGCTGATCAGTGAAAGATAAAGGAAAATGCTTCATTTTTCTGTGGGTATCCTTTCCATAATGTTGTCAGATACTTATGATAACAGTCAGTGGAAAGAACAATCGCTTAAACTGGACATAAATTGACATTGCACAATTGCCTGTCGGGATTACATTAAAGCCTGTTTTGCTGCTGCGGCCGCAGTGCTCTCTCTCTCAATACAGGACCAATTTCAAAAATTGTTGTCTCCATCAGTCACCAAGACACAAAAACATGGGAAAATAGATCCAAGTTTCCCTTCACTGTTTCTTTTCTCTCACTGATACTGCTGTACTACTGCATATCTCTCATTTATACAGTTGACTGGACATGGAACCCAAAACACAGCAGTGTACAAATCTGTACTGTACCAGCATGACTAATACGTAACACCGTTAATGAACTGTTTGTCTCTACATGCCTCCTTTCCACTGAAGGATGATGAGATCAACCACCAGAGCCAGATGGTAGAGAAACTGAAGGAGCAGATGCTCGACCAGGAGGAGGTAAAAGACTGTAGTTTTACATTCTTTCATCAGTTTGGTTAAACGGCTCACGGTAGGCTGCATGTGGCAATCAATACCACACTTTGAATAGAACTCAGCCGCAAGAGGTTTATTATCTCGCCCTTGAGATGAATGAGAAAAAAAATCGCTTTTCAGGTGCCAGAAAGCACTTGAAGAACATAAAGCATTATTGTTTAAACATAAGTGTGTTTGTGTGTTAACAGCAGGTTAGAGTAGAATTGGTTTCGGTGGCTGCTCAGACACGAATGATCGGAGAGAAGGATCAATACAAAGATTGATGAAGGATTGAAGCATGATATGGGAAGTGTTACCTATTTTAGTCCATGGCTGACATTGTAGCTGATACGCAAACAAACAAATGCTTTCTATTGATCTGATTTGTGATTAAAAATACTGTAGACGAGCATGACTCCAACTTCTTTGAGAATTTAGAAACCTTTTATGCAGTAGAAAGTGGTTTTACAGCCTTTTTCCCACACAAATCTACAGTAAGGAGGTTTGTCTGCCAGTATGTGCTACTTATGGGAAGAACAGCAATTAAAAGACTCCATTAAAATGTAATTACAAACAGTATTTACAGCATGTATACAGAAAGAGCCTTAACCAGTGGGTTAAACAGCCTGAACCAAGCTTTGGCATGTAGTACACTGCCGAGTAAAAGACTACGCATTTGCAAAATTAGTCCATTCATATTCCAAAATGGGTCTGCTGTGGGCTGAGCTGACATGATGGTAACTACCCAACCTCAGCTGTGTGCGCAGTAGCATGATTTTACATCCATTTGGCCAAAGAGAAGCTGTATGCTACGGTGCAAACATCCTGGCACCCTGGGTAGAGCGACATCTACATTTAATGACCTTCATTCAGTAAAATGGCCCACAGTGGGCCGCAGCAGTGCACATGTAAGCAAACACTGTAGTGGCAAAATTATGTCAGCTCTTACAGTGTCAAGTAATAGCCTGAGATGAGTATTTAAAATGTGTGTTAAATCACACCTGTATTGTGTAACAAGGTTTGTACACAGGCTTTTCAGTTATTACCATGAGAACAAGATTAACCCCATAATTATGTTTTATTAAAAACCAGCTGCTCTGCCCTGTGAATAATAAGGACGATGCTTGTTGTACGCATGCTCCTGTACAGTTGACTTTCTCTGTTCCCTTTTATAAATTAAATCTTTCTTTATTTACAATTAAAATTTATGTTTAGTTGTTGAACCTGTGTGTCCCTCAGCTTCTGGCATCATCCAGGGGAGACAGCGAGAAGGTGCAGTCAGAGCTCGGCAGGCTGCAAACGGAGAACGAACACGCTAAGGCTGAGGTGAAGGAGGTCCTTCAGGCCCTGGAGGAGCTGGCAGTCAACTACGACCAGAAGAGCCTGGAGGTTGAGGAGAAAAGCGTGCAGAATAAGCTGCTGGCTGAAGAGCTCGCAAAGAAAATGGTGGGTTTTTTCTTCCTGGGGGCTCAGATTCATGCCATAAAGAAAGATAAAGAAAAAAACATCAGCTAAAAATGGGCAAACAGGAAAAAATATGAAGAATGATGAGGAGAAAAAGAAAAACAAGGAGGCAGCGACAGAGACGGATTAGCTGATAAAGCCATGGGCATATACCGTGATGTAGTACATACGTGAGGAAAGCACATTTAGAGGGAAAAAAAGAGAAAAGGAGCATTTGAGTGCACAATAATCTAACCATCTATCCATTTAAGTTCCTGTCTTTTCAAGAACGCGTCGAACTACTGGTTCAAAATGCAATTAGAGAGATAATGAGTAAAATTAGAGAGCTGCGTGAAAGGAAAGATAAGAGAGAACATTATGATAAACTGTGCAGGCAGCAGTCATGCATGCAAGAAAAACTAAAAGTATTGGAAAGAAATATTTAAATATTAAGGGTGGGAAGAGGAGAAACAACCTAAACCCTATTTCATTTTTCATAATCAGTCGAGACATTAATCAACAACTTGACATCAAGTCACAAATATGGTTCCAATTACTGCGAACACTGGCTTTTCTTCAGCTCGACCCTGAATTCTCTCTCAGACTCTCTGGCAGCGACGGTACAAGATGCGAATTAATTAATTTTAGGAGATGTGACTGGTTGTTTTGCACTGTGACCACAAATAAACCGTTAAAAACTGCAGCTACCAAGAGCTCAAGTCTGACTTCTCTTGATTAAGGTCAGCTCTCAAAGTCATCTCATAACTTCATTTCAGACTCCATGGTTTTCACTGAGTAGCTCGTTCACATGAGGACAAAATTCAGTGTTGACAAAGATTAAATTTCAATTAATAAATCTGGCATCGTTTATCTGCAAAAGCCTGTGAAATTAAGTTGTTAATGCTTTTATTAAAACAATCCTTTCTGTGACTGGAGAGCCCCGGGTGCATTCATGTCAGTTTTTGAGGCTTTGAAGAGTCTTAAAAATCTGCATTTTCAAGTAGTGATGGTCTGAGGATGTTTTATTTTTTAAATCACGAGAACTTAGATGCCCCGAAAACTTTAGCTTCTTAGTATGAGTGTTGGGATCCCACATGAACATAATATTATCTTCCAAAGTTTGAACAGTTTTGGTTGTTTTGCACTGGAGATTTCTGTGTATATATTTATCCGTGCTTGTCTTACTGATTTGAAGTGTGCAGGGCTCAGTTTGAAAAAGTGATGTCCTCTTCTTCTGTGCACTAATTGGATGCTGTGTACGAAATCACATACTACGCACTACATACTCAATATGTGTACTATCGTTCAACGTTTTGTGTGAATAAACATCAGTCTTTTGGGATGCACTGAGCTGCAATTACCACATCACTCTCTTGAGAGCCTCCTTGCTGGTGGGAGGCTTATAATCATGCTACCCTGTGCCAACCTCAACTCAGCCGGCACATAAGGACTTTTAATGTGAAACAGGAAGTGATGGCGTACAGCCCAGTCTCTCTATACATTCATGCATTGTCCCTGTTGTCGCAGTCCAGCCCAATAATTCATGTAAATACATGTTAAAATAAAGAATAGTACATGTAGACACAGTCACACAGCAGATGGGACCTACTTTCTCTGGAGCTTTACCCTCTAATTATTTAACACAACCGTCCCCTCCTCAGCTCATAGATTTATACTACTAACTAGATACTGGATCCCAAGATTGACGCCTACTCATTCCAATGGAGTTGCTTGGCTGCCGCATACACCAAAAATAATTTTCTAGCTTCTGGGTTTGCTTCCAGAGTATGCGGCCCATTGTATACGTGCAGTAGTGTTTCTCCCACTGGCCCCACCTGCGAGTTCCTGCTCGGCTCATAGACTTTACATTGTGATGGTGTCATGGATTTTTAAAACTCTTTATTCAGCTTGAGAAAAGTTTTAGAAATATGAAACCTCCATGCATAATACAAAGAGTCATGATCGACAATGTTTGCAGTTCAAGGTGCCCTCAACAGTTTAAGAGACATCTCTTTTATAATACTGGCCCATGGGGAAAATGCCTTTTGGGCCGCAGAGGATTTTCTAATATTGCAATACTGTGAGTGGTCACTGAGAAAAATTAGCTGCAAGACTGAGCAGTGTTCCCAGGGGCCTGCTTTAGCTCCGGTTGGGAATGTGAGTCCCCTTTTGACTGGTGAAGTCTGCGCAGCCATTGACCTATTTGAACTATTTTAACCAAGTTTGTGAAATGTCCTGTCGGTGCTGATTAACAATAGAAACATTTGTTTTCAAATATTTTTATTGTAAAGCCTGTGGAAAGTGCTAATACAGACGTCCGTGGAGTTGGTACCATGCCTCATTTCAGGCACTAAACAAACCATACAAGGAAGAAAAAAGGACAGCAAACAAGCAAACAAAGTCACCCCCAGTCCTACGCTTCCCTGTGAAGTGCCATCTGGTTATAAAGAATACCGCATCACTGGTTTCCACATCCTGTCAAAGTCCTCCAGTCCGTCACAAGAGAAGAATTTTATCATTGTGGCCGTACCCATTCTGACAGTGCAACACGGAGTAGTCAAAAACCTTTAAATAAACTTGAGGCTTGTGTCATACAGACACAGCTGTTCCTCAAACAAACTGATGAGAAGATCTTCTCTTTCCTCCATTCAGAACTGCCATTTAGACCGCGTCTGGCTAGTTAGCTCGCAAGCTCGTTATTTCCACCAAGCTTTTATGCTAATGAGACAGTGGACAGGTGAACAAAGTTGTCCCTCATCTGATGATGGCAATATGCTTTCTTATGCTGTGATAAGTGTGTGTTGATGAAGCATTAAGTTGTTGGATTTTACTCATGTAGCAGCTGGCTAGTTATCTAGCTACCTTGATAATTCCAGCATGCTCAATGTCATGCTACACTGGTTACAGAAAATGAGGAATACATTAATACAGGACTGTGATCATCTGCGGCTCTGTCAGCCTGTCTGTGCCTGTTCATTTCAAAGGAGCAACGGCCAATGGTGAATCACCAACAGTCACTCTGACCAGTGGTATAACTTCATCACTCACTCAGTCACTGACAGACTTAAGGCTGGCCTCAAAGCTGTGGTTTTGTCCCAAAAAATTTTTTTACTTAGCAAAGTGAACTCTTGTATTTACATTTAAATTTAAGCGTATGCTCTTGTCGGTTATGAATG
>JAPZEB010000012.1:13766993-13778773 GCA_029783705.1 Chaetodon striatus
ATCTCGCTTGAACTACGCTACACTGCCCCCACAACTTCCTTCAATGCTGCTTCATTTTGTCCATATCCACAAACTTTCAGCAAACATGCACAAATACAGCCGCCATGAATCCAGAAAACGGACAAGCAGAAGGTTTCATCCATGTCCGTATTTAACATTGAGCATAAATTAGCCCCAAGTAGGAAAAAGGTGTTTCCTTGGTTCAAAACAATACAGAAATAGACTCTATTTTTAAACAGTACTTTTAACATTCAGGCAGCAGCACACGTATTGATGTAAAGCAAGTTAATGGACTGTCCTGCTGTATCAACTAAAAGCACCGTTTGCTCTGGTGATTCACTCATTCAGTGCCAGAAACTCAATCTAGGATCCACATGCAGAACAGAAAGAAGGTCAACAACTAACTTCGCTGCTGGAGCCAACCCATGATTAGTGTAAAGATGATTATGTGCTCTGTGCTGGATCTCCGTCGCTCTGTAAAATATTTTACACATATCTTATAAAAATACATTCTAGATATTTAGACCGTAACTGGATGAGTCTAAAATGCATAAAAAAACAAATCTACCAAAGATGCACGGAGGATCATTTCACCCAAACAACCCTCAGATGTAGCAGATAAACACACAGCACGATTCGTGTTTAATCCCCTTTAGCAGACTCCTACTCAAGTCCACACAAGCTCCACTCAAGATTTGTTTCAGCCAGATGTGTCCTTGAAAATACACTGACACTGAAAAACCTGCAGAAGCTGAAATAGTCAGTCAATTAAGTGGTTGTTGAAAATTAATCTCTAACTTTTCTGACAAATGACTAATTGTTTCTGTCCTTTTACAAACTAAAATGCCAAATGTTTTCTGGTTCCAGCTTCTCAAATGTAATAAATTGCTTTATTTTGTCCTGAGGGACAGTAAACAGACTAAATTGGAGTGTTGGATGGACAAAACAAGACATTTAAATGCCACCTTGGGCTGTGAAAAAGCATAATGGTCCATTTTCACTGCTTCTGGACATTTTAAAGATAAAACGATAATTAAGAAAGTAATCAGAAGATCAGTCGATAATGAAAATAATCATTAACTGCAGCCCTCCTTGCAAGCAATGTTTCACAAAACTGAACCAATTAGGAGCCATGAAATTAAATTATTGCTACGTAGGACAGGAACAAGTCACATAGGCCCCATTGGCACCTGGTATTAGCGTACATCTAGCATTAGAATGAGTCTCCACATGCGGCTCGAGTGATCAGATCTCACTTCCCCGCTCCATAAGCAAATAAACACTTACATCATTTCCCTTTGCAAAGACAAATGCACTGTGGTTTTTAGCTGGTGGGAGTATTGCTATGCTATCCTGTATGCTATATGCACACTTCAGCGCCAATTTATTAGTGGGCCTCAGGAGGACAGACTGCGGGATATTGGGGATGACTTTGTGGGAAGATGGAAGTTCCCCCAATGCGGGGGAGTAATAGATTGCTCTCATATTCCCATCATCGCCCCCTCCAACAATGTAAAGGAAATCTTTCCATCATCTTACAAGCTGTAATGGATCACCTCTCTCGGAAAGTAACACACACAGGACGTTAGTCGAGTAGGCGGTCCTCCAGTGTAGCCCAGGACACATTAGTGTACACACTGCTGAAAGAGTAGTGGCCATAAGTGGTGCAGAACACCTCCGAATGTAGCCTGAGCGATCAGATCTCAAGACCCAGAGGGAACACTGACACCTGTATTTATAGCTGTCTACTTGTGGTGCGATCACCAACGACGCATGTCAATATCTGGTGTCATGGGTGCCAGAAAGTGTACGCACTGTATACATATTTCAGCGTAAATACAGGGGAACTGCTGAGGAAGGATGCAGAGAAGAATCAATCTACTTAAAATGTACAGACACTCCTCAAGGTCAAGAGTAAATGTTTGATATTTACTCTTGACGTTTACACAGTCTACTCTCCGGCTTGTGATCGAAGGTCACCGTTTAGATTCCCGGACCACCAGGATAAATCTGGAGTTTTACGAGGTGAATGTGTTTAACAGTGAGAGTGTGAAGAAGAGCCGTGCTCTCAGTAAAACTGCTACAAAAGTCTGTTTGTTATCTGTTCACAATCCACGATCGCTATAATTATTACAGCAAAACAAACCCAAGGAGACTCTTACCTCTGGCGTACAGGTAAACTGTCACCGCATTTGACTCTGCTTTGGCCCCCGTGTTGTACCAGCCTCCATGCGGGTCCTGACCCCACGCCTGGGCATGGCATGCGTACATGCCCTGGTCATCCATTGTAGCTGAGTGGACCCTCAGTCTGTAGCTTCCAGCTGACAGGCGGTCGATGCTTATCTCACTTCCGTTGGTGTAGGTCTTTGCGACACCATCGTACATGAGGACGGCCACCAGTGTGGGTTTTTCCTCCACAGGGGAGGCTGTCACAGCCACATCAGACGCTGGGCCCTCATCCTTTGTGATAACTCGTTCAGGGATTGGCCACCGCAGCCACTGCACCTGGGCCTGAGCGGGACCTGTGGTTGTCACAGTGGCGTTGCAGATCAGTGTAATTGTGCTGCCTCTTTTTAGCAGAGGGCCTCGGGGGAGCTGAGCCACAGCTGCAACGAGCACATCTGTGGAGGGAAGTGGTACATTCAAAGAACAGTTTATAGAGGGTAAACTGAGCGTACAGTGTGTGTGACTGTCAGTTTAAAAACAAAATTAAAATGCATGATTTTCATGTGTGGTCAAGCAGATGTTTCCAATTGTTTTTTTTTTTTTTTTTTTAACAATCATTATCATAATAACGTGATCTGAGTTCACTTAAGTTTAGCTGACATGCTTTTCTGATCAATATGAAGAGAACCAAACCGCAGATTTCAGCTTTGGCAGCCTGCCGCTGAGCACTGGAATACTAAACTAACTTATTATTTATCCCTGATGTTTTGTTTTCATTAAAACCATTTCTCAGAAAACACACAGAAACTTTTATGAATTTACTAGAAACTTTAAGGCGGATTTGTAAAGCTGGAGCCATTTGAACTCAGCCCATTGTGGCCAAATGGCCCACAGCCCAGACCTCCAGACTGGGCCACTGAGGCACTGCGTGAATTCATACTTTTAAATCATTTCTTACACCAAACCGATGCACAGCAGAACTGTAATCAACAATGGAAACAAAAGGGAATCACTAACAGAGATGGAGCCTGTGCAGGGTTCCTACAGCTTTAGATTTACGACGCTTTTTATGACACACGGAATAAAATTTAAGACCAATTTAACAATAACTAATTGGGGGGAGAACCAAAACAATTTCTAAGGATTAGGGACAATTTTGTCAAAATGTGTATTGTAACATAAAACATGACTTTTTTTTATCTTGTGGTGCAGATGAGGTTAAAGCAGAGCTGGGAAACAGCAGGGGTATGTTGGAGAGTCTTTTTGAGTGATTTAGTGTTTCTCACTCTGCCTGTGGGATTCCACTGCCTTGATTCCCATCGTGCAGAGTTTGAAAAACTTTGCATAAAAATACAACAAGCCTTGCATGCATTGCCTTGCAACAGTTTCAGCCATGCTGCAAAATTGTGGTTAAATGTTCCACTTTTGTTGAACCCGCACTTCCCCGTGTCACACAGGGTACAGTGACAACTAGCTAGCAGACGGTAAAGCATTAAATTATTAGCGTTGTTGGTTTTTCTGTCCTCGTCTGTATGACTTTAATGCAACACGCATTTTATAAATTATTTTTAAAAACAGATGTTACAAATTTATTTTGAAGTTTTATAGTGCAACATTAGAGAAATAAAATCCTATTTACCTTGTCTTGGCATTCTTAAGACTTTTGAAAAATTGGTTTAAGACATTTTAATACCACTTGAGGCCTTTTTTTTTAATTAATGAATTTAATGCCTTTTAAGTCTTTTTAAGGATCTGCAGGAACCCTGCTGTGTGTCACAGAGGACATGAGTAGCACCTCTCACCTTTGCTCTTGAGGTTCACGGTGACTCCGTCAGACCTCTGAGTGATTGTTGCAGGAGTCGAGGGGCCAGGGTTTCTTCGTCCAGCGTACACACTCACCACACACCGATACACCCCTGAGTCTAAGGGCCGGGCTGAGAACAGCTTCAGAGAGTACTTCCCCTCCGCCACTTTTTCCAGAGAGCCCCCGCTGGCTCGGCTGAGGTCGTCCCCCCAGCTCACAATGCCATTTGGGCTCAACCGCGCCACCTCCACCTTAACATTAAACACAGTGTGTCAGTATGTGTTAGATTTGACATTGAAATGTGATTTATTCTTGGCAATTTACTAGAAGCTGTGAATTCTTCATATTACTGCAGACTGTTTCCTAAAGCATGCCATGACGTCCATCAAACTCTCATGTCATGAAAACCATAATGTCTATTTCTGACTGATGCTGCTGTTTGAAAGCCTGCTCTCAAGTGTCATTTATCAGAACTCTGCCTCCAGCACTTGAATGCACCACACCTGAAAATATTTCAGATCTGGAATTTCAGATCAATAAACGTGCAACATCAATGTCACTTAAACAGAAAATAAACTAGGATTAATAGTGACTGTAATGGATTACCATCCACGCCTACAATTAAGTTAACTGACAATTAGTTTTTTTATTATCACTGACATCCTTTTGTCCAATTTGTAGTCACATTTTCAAAACTGTGAACACAACTTCCAGAACATCTGTCTAGTGTGAGCCACACAATTATGACAGTTCATGTTTTTTTAACAGAATCATCACCATCGCCATCTGTCCGCTTGACTACCATAGGTCCTAGAGCCTTCAGCTGTTCGTCCGTTCTTTGGTTTGATTTAAGACACACATTAAGACTTGCACTGACAAAGATTTTGCAATGCTGATTTCATACCTAATATTTATAATTACAATTTTTGTCTGGTCATCTTATTAACTTTTATTGTATATTACAGAATTGTATTGCTGCTTGTTTTTTTTAAACTGTGTCTTGTAAGGAAAGGCGCCTATAAATAAAATGCATTATTGTTATTAGTAGTAGAATATGCAGTCAATTAACCCGTTCAGATCCCCACTGTGTTTCAATGGACTACACTTTTCTAGGACGTCTAGATCTTTGATTACTGTCACCTGACGCCAGCCAAATGAACAAATGTATTAAACGAGATGTCTGAAAGCCAATCACAATGTTCCACATCATCTAAAGTGGATTGCAGTAGCACCACGCCACCTTTTTTCAACAAGCATGGTCGACCATGAAGCAAGGAGGAAGCGCAGGGCACGTTACAGTTACACTGCTTAAGTACATAATTTGTGTTTAAATGTTTTCAAGGTAATCATGAGATGTGACATTACTTATACATGCCAAAATATCATATCAAAGATTTACAGCTATTACTCAGGATTTTTTTTTTTAAATATCTGTCCATTGGATTGGATGTGGGATCTGAGTTTTAGTGGGAAAATAAACAGGGAAATACTGTTCTGATTTGTGTGTGCAGTGCAGAGCAGCCAAGGCTAACGTTGGCGACTGGAGGGTAGTCACTGGGCATTGTGTTTCAGCTAGCTGTCTGTCTTTCAGCAAAGCCAACAGAAGAACAATCAAAGGCAAAACATTTACATCACAAAACCTTAAAATGTCACCATCTCTAAATTGACAGCACTCTGAAGTGCAGTGCTAAAGCTCACACGAGGTCAATAGAGTGGTGAAATCAAAGAAAAGGCCTCTTGTATTTCGCGTCAATTTGTGTTTGACAACGTTGGGCTATCAAAAGCAGAATCAACCAAAACTGATATCCCTACTTAAATCATAACTCCTGTATCGTGATATGTATCATATCTCCAGATTCTTTCCAACACACAGCCCTACAATATAATATAACCTGCAAAGTGCAAACCTTATTAGTCCAAATAAGTCCACAGAATGAGAATAAGTACCTCGACTCCTCCGCTCCCGGCGACGTCACTGCTTACTGATCCCCTCTTCATCCACTGAACCAGAAGGCCTGAGCTCACTTCAGATGGCAGCCCCAACACCTCACAGGTCAGGATGAGAGGGGAACCGACCTGCAGGGTCACCTCCCCTCTGGGCGAGGATGTAATACTCAGAGACTCCGCTGGTGAATACAAGAGAGAGAGAGAGACAGCTAAGTAAAAGTGAAAACACAGGAAATCCTCTGTGATGGAGGACCTCAGACAAGCACTTAGACTGTGTCAGTAAAAATCTTCCCAGGAAGCAATATACTGTATCATCTCTGTGGGAAAGTGAGAGTGGCCTCTCTGGTACATTACATATTTGATGATCAGGATGAAATGGATTACCACCTCAACCAGAGATCCAAAAATGAGAAAAATGGCCTTGAGCATCACACAGCGATGATTACAGCGTATGACAAAATGGAACACAACAAGAAAAGGATTAGAATAATTATATTTTCTGTATACTGGATTGGATTTTCCAGATCAGTAACCCCTGAGAAGAGTCGTAAAACAAGTCTGAGGACGACTGAGGTGATTAAAAGAACAGGAAAGAGGAAAAGAACATATTTCTGCTACACAGATAGTGTCAGTTTTTCAGACTGTCATGTAAATAACTGGAAATTCAGGCCTCTACACACAAGAGTAAACATTTGTTTGTTTTAAGGGCTTTTTTTCTGGGGTCTTTTTTGAATGGACCTGAAGAGACTCCCAAAAGTGTCAAGTACAGTGAATTTCCAGCACAGAGCTTTTATTTTGAAGTGCCATTTTCTGCTGTAAAGTGAGTGAATAACAGACAGCTACTTGACAGAGACAGCAAACTAGTGCCAAGGCATGACCAAACCCAAGTATGACGCTAATTGTATTTAACTGTGTGGACCTTGAACTAATGCGTAAGGGGAAATCTGGGCCCTGTGGCTGAACCAGTTGGAAACCACTGTTCTAAATACCATGCTTTCTTTACTTTACACGCATACATGCATCTGCTAAACCTGTGTCAAATACAAATCTCCACCTGTTAAAAGTTGTGTTACTCATTAAACTACTGCAGCTGTATCGACTTAAACACCACAATCATATTTATCAGTCTAGTTTTTCATAATCTGCACTTAGCTTTGCAGCAACGTGAATTTATACTGCAATTTTCTATTAATTGCTCGATTACCATGTCATATTCAGAGATACAAATAAAGCATAACAGCAACTTTGATTAATGACTTGAGAAGGTTTCATACTGGAAGTACTAATAACCCTGGTATAATTGGAAGATAAACACACTGGTCCATTGTGTGTCAGCGAAGCCTCATTTAAGCACTTCCCTAAACACAGATCTGCTCAATAATAGATACATTATTTATGTAAACAAAAGAAGACGCGTCAGACTATTGTATTAGTCAGACAACGGGGGCCAGAAAATACAGCACTAAATAGTGCTTGTCAGTGAGTGTCGGGGAAGAACAATGCGTGCATTGATGAGATTAAATGCTTTAACTTCAGCTTCAGTTTTATTGTTAAAGAGAAAAAAATATGGCCTAAATAACTTTTAACTTCACTACATATTTTTCTTAGCTGTAAGAAGCTGTTTGAGCCTCTAACCAGCACCATAGGTTCATAAAAAAGAACATTTATGGTGAGAATAATTCAATATTTAACTTTGTCCTATGAGCAAACATATCAAGAATATATCTATCAGGTTAACTCTCTTATCCAAGGTGTAAAAAACGGTTAAGAATAAGGTAGAGCTGTCCTGACAGTAATGGACACATCACTCTGACAGTAAGATAGTCATCCTCTTTGTGGGATATAAGAGGCCAAGGTGGGAGGAAAGATGACTTAATCCCTTAGATCTACACAAGCTCTTTAGAATTTAAATTGAGCCAAGCGACGGGGCAGCAGACAGTTATTCAGCTGCTCGGCCAGGCAGCTATCGACCCATCAAATCCAGCTGGATAATCGGCAAGGGAGCTAAGCATCGAGCCTGTCAGTCAGGCACTGTGATGGCAGACATCGTTAACACACAGTGAGTAGGACTGCGATAGTTCAAGGTTCTAAAATGTGAGAAGCTGCCATCCTTTCTTAGTCATACATTATAGTATAGTAAGGCACCTGATAAAGTCACCTTGGGCTAGACATGGGACAATATGAAAATTTCATGTCAGGATTAGCCTGCTGAAAATAACAGTGAGTCACACCATTATGCCAATTATCATTGATGTGTGCTTATAACTCTTAAAATGGTCTTCTGCGTGGAGTTTGCATGTTTTCTCTGTGTCACCTTAGGTTTTCTCTCTTTACCTTACATTTTGTTAAAGGTCTAGTGTGTAGGATTTCGTAGCATCCAGTGGTGAGGTTGCAGATTGCGACCAACTGAAGATTCTCCTGAGTATCAAGTGTGCAGGAGAATCACGATGGCCAATTTGAAAATAGAAATGGCCCTGTTTAGCTACTGTAAAACAACATAGTGGCATTGAGGAAGAGGACCCAATCCACATGTGGATTTAAACAGCTCATTTTAAGGTAACAAAAGCACTATGGTTCTTAGTTTCAGCTGATTATAAACTATTGAAAACGTAATCATGAATACAATTTCCTGTTTCTGCCTGTACAGCTCCCTAAATCCTAAACACTGGACCTTTATTAAACAATACTTTTACAGCATCACAAAGAAGGCGTGCATCTTTTTTAAACTGACCAACCTTTTAAGTGAAAGACAAACTATCTCAAACTATCTTAAAAGCCATGCTTCTCAGCTATTTGAAATGGCATCATGTTTCAATACAAAACATGCCAATGCTTGATTAGGATCTTTTGCAACTCTTGAAGCTGGTGTGTATGCAGCCTTTTTTTTTTTTAAACACAGTCTCTTTCATTGTTGGTTGGCCCACAGTCGCTTTGGGGTGCTGCTGGGCATGGCAGTCACGATTATCCTGTTAATGGAAATTCACCACCGTCAACTTATTGCAAGTGTTTTTTATATCGTGATCGGCGCTAAAATTGAATATCATGCCACCCCGATCTAAGGGCCCTGATGAACCAAGCCAACAGTTGGCTGTCAGACAATGTTGGGCTGTCGGTGAGTGTCTGTTGCCCTAGTTTTTGCCACATGTCCTGCACTGTTGGCAGTAGTTCGCTTTTTTTTCTGGCCAATTTAGCATACTGAATTGGTGTCGGAGCTGGCTGTGAGAGAAATCACTCTGATTGGCAGTTAAACTCAGTGCAGAAGAAGAGAAACGGAAACAAGGAAAGCAAACAAACAGCTGAAGTCAAGAAGGCGTGAGATCAAAACAAACTTGTTGAATGTGGTAAAAGGTTTTATTCTCTCTCCGTTTAGCTCTTTAGCAGAAACGTTCCATAACTGTTTGTGTTATTGTTTGCTAGCGCACAGTAAATATCCTTTATTCATTCAGGATTGAGTTGTGTTGTTAATGTGCTAACTGGCTAACTAGCATCTTGAATCTGTCCTGTTGGTCTTCCTGTTTCCCTTTAAGAATCACAAATACAGACTACCACTGAGTTGTTTACCTTTACGCAGAACGTGTGTGCTAGTTGGCCATTTTCTGTAGTCTGTGCAGTGTGTTCAGGTGCAACTGTTTGGCTAAGATACAAGTGACATGAAGATAGGCCACAGTCGGCCTTCGTCGTCACTTGTTCTTTGGTGTCTATGGTCTGTGATGCTTGGTATGTCTAGGCCTTAAGATACCATGATGGGCATCTTTCACCAATTTATAGACCAGAGGATTAATTAATCAACAATCAAGATTACAATCGACGGGTTAATCGACAACAAGGAAAAATGTTTGATGCAGCCCTGATTGTAAGATGTCGATCCATCCACTCAGCGAGGGAGGAAAAACCCAGCCATCCAGGCAGCTAATCGGAAAGCTCAACACTTACTCAGCCAACAAACAAGGCAACAAGCTGACTACAGATGTGTTTCCAGTTACGTGTTTAATCAGCCCCCCTATCTATCCAGTCAGTAAACTGCTCAGTCAGCCAGCCAGCAAGCTCGACATTCAGTTAAGCTGTGAGTAACACAAACACCCAGAGCCTTAAATCTGGAAAGAGTCCAATGTACTCAACAGCACCACAAGTCCAGGCCAGCTGACGCCACGGAGAGAGAATTAAGACTCTTGAACTGACAAGTAGAAACCAAACTTTTGCTTTTATTGTCTTGGGTTTATTCTGTAACCGGAGCAGCCTACTTTATTTTATATCTTATTTCCTCAGTTTGCTGCAAGATTTTATGACTAACCACATCATCTTTCAAATGTCTGTTGTTTGAACAGTGATCACTGAACAGAATTATTGTGCAATATTCCTGCTGCAGTATGATCATTGCCACATGCTGTCATAGTTTGAGCAAATGTCACTACAAATACTGGCACAGTTTCTCAGTTACACTGACCTAGTTGTTGAACAGTCAAGTTGCCAATATCCAGCGTCCTTTGTGCAATCTTCTGCCACGATCGATCAGGGTCCAGAATCCACTGCGAGGCCTCACAGAAATACGAGCCGCTGTCATCTGGCTGCACTGCTTTCATTTTCATCACGTACACATCCTGTCCAGCCTCCCCGTTCCTCTTCTCCAGCGTGATCTCGCCGCTATCGTAGCGCTTCTTGTACAAATGTCCGTGGACGACCCCCAGCAGCTTGTCAATGGAGATAATCTCTCTAACGGTGCTGACCTCCCCTCCCACTCCGCTCCCCAAACCCTCTCCGCCACTACGCTTCCCAAACGTGATGGACAGATGGGTGAGCTGCTCCGATTGGATGCCGGCTGAGCATGTCAGCGTTAATTCGGCTCCCTCTGGCACGGGCTGGCTGGTGAGGGAGCGGGTATAGCTGATCTGGAGGGTGTCAGGGATCACTGTGGGTGTACAAACAGACACAGACAGACAATTACATTACAACAGGAGTCAACAGGAGCCAGATGGGAGGAGAAAATATGCTAAATTTAATTTCTATTGCCTGTTTGCTGCTTAGACGTTTCCATGTTTAGAACACTGAAGCAAATCATGAAATTGGGTTGCTGAGACTGCAAGCCGTTTACCACCCTTAGCTTTGGGCACTGGCTTTGCCACAGAAAGGAGGATTAGCTGGCTATTATGAAGATAACACACTTCAGCTGCAAAACTAACACCCAGCATGCTACAAACATAAACTTTGTGCTGCACAAAGAAGACAATGAACAGAAACAGAATTGGTAACTATGTGGATGGTCTAAAATTGCTAAAATATTTCAGATAGCTTCAGCAGATGGATCTTTGTAGAATGAAAGAGAAACAGTAAAAAAGAAAAGTCCAGATGGTAAGTATAAATAACTGCTTACACATGAGGAATGTCATCACGTACCAAGTTAAACACATAGTATGATTAATAAATGTCATCCATCTGGCAGATGCAGTGCAGACGATCTGATAAGTACAGTAACCCCCCCATAACGGATCTGGAATACAGTCTGCTGATTTCCACTTTAAGTCATAACTAAACCATGACTGTCATCTAGTTGGTGCTCGGGCTGGGTATCATTTGACATTTTGCAGTTAGGGAAGCAGCAGCTGTGAAATTCTGGATCGATTCTAATATTTAAAATAACAGTTTGGCAGAAATTGAAGTTTTTATTAGGGACCGAGCTGAAGGCAAGGGCTCCTCTGACAGAGGAGGCCCTGCCGCAGGCAAGGCCCTATTGTTTTTGCTTTTCAGATTCTTTCTTCGTGATTTTTGACGACATGCTATACTATGACGTTTTTCATGACTTTTTTTTGGTAAGAATATGTTTTTGGCCTTTGTGCCTTTATTAGATAGAAAAGTGTGAAATGGGGAG
>JAPZEB010000012.1:13787336-13800371 GCA_029783705.1 Chaetodon striatus
GCTCGCCTGTCCATGGGCAGCCCCCTCACTCTGACAGGTCCCGTTTGTGCATGTGTGTGTGCATTTTGGACCTGTGTGTATATGTAAAACAACAACAGAGGGAAAACACTGAATTTCCCCTCACAGGATTAATAAAGTATATATAAAATAATAATAATAATAATAATAATAATAATAACAATAACTGAACCCTTCAATTAGTATCCACTTGCTTTACACACAATGAACAACAAAATTTCAAAATTAAAACAAATACTGTAAATCCGGGTTTCATTTTCAGGTTTAAAAATGCATCACTGCTGCCACAAACACACTCACAGGTGTATCCACTGCATTATAATAATGAAAATGTACTGCCATTTTTAAATAGTTAAATAATAACCTACCTAGAAACTACAGCACCACTTATCACCCACCTACAACGCAGCTCCCTCCCCAGACGACTTAACACCCATTCACAGCTTGATCCATCTAACCTACATCTAGAAAGGTGGGCCAAAGACTCACATGTGACCACAATGACTCTGTCATCCACACAAAGCTTAAAGCCTGCGACTTTGCACCAGTCAGTTACAGCTGAGGAGGACTCTTGGATGAGAGGGGAAACATCTTCAGGAAACTCAAACAAGTCCAGTAGCCTACGATATAGCACTTCAGATTACCATGACTTGGATGACTGAGAATCTTCACCACCATACCTAGAAACCTGGCGTTTGCATTAGAGTTTTATTATATTAGCTTGCTCCAAGAAGAAAACTAAAAATGAAATGGTAGCATTAGCCTGGGCTTGCTTCATGCTCTGTCACTGACCCATCAAAACCGAAAAGAAGGATTCACATAACATTTGGCTCAAGTCAAAGACACTATTCTATTCTGTCTTGAATAATAATCACAGTTGTTGAGGTAGTAAAGGGGAATTTGAATTTGAGTGTATATTTGGGTGGTGAAAGATTAAAAACGGAGAAGTCTTACTGTAGGTTGGGCTTTAGTTTAATAACATCACAAATAACCACCTACTCAGAATCTCATTTACAGCTATAAAGTTCACTGTGGTGTACTCCTGCTTATTATAACCCCTCTCTCTATCCATATCTATACTGTCGACATGTGACACATGCATGTCACGCTAGAATAGGGTGTTACGTCTAGAATCCCAATACCTTAGGCATTTCCAATCTTTCAAGCAAATGCTTAGTTTGTACTGCGTGCATGGTCTCACATGTATATGTGTTTGCGCGTGTATGTGTGTGTGTGTGTTATGCTTTCATGAGCCTTTTAAACTGAGGACATTTGACATGTCACAGCAGAAAAAGCACAAGTGTTAATAATAAAATTAATGATGGCTGAATTCCATTTAGCTGCTTCAGTTTCAGGGTCCTGATGTTGTGCATGCCAGCTCACTGTCACGCTGTCAGCTGTGTCTGGGACATTTAAATACAATGAAGACACTGTTGATGTTATAAATAACACCTATGCTTTCAAAATGTCTGCTGAGAACAGACCTACAGTGTGTGCCGTCATGCAAGAGCACATTTGTGTATTTCTCTTACATCTGTGTCTTTTGTCATGCACATGCTTCATGTCTTCAAACATTTGAGCATTTGTGAGTTAGCAAGCTTGCTCACATATGAATCTAGTGCATGGAAAATTGCGTTAGAGATGGTGTTATTCAACCACAAGGTGGCGACAACTTATTGCCATACTGAGAGCTCCAAACATCTACAACATGAAGAACATAGACTGTGAGTACAATTTCAAAATAACAGGATAAGAATTTAAAAATAGAGCAGCAGATTTGTTGTGTGTCCGTGTTGCCACTAGAATGGTAACAGACTGATACAGAATGAATTCACCTTTTTGTGAAAGTGTACTATGCTTATATATTGATATCCAACTTCCACTGTTTTTTAGTTCTTAGCTCCTAAACCCTGAATCATCCAAACAGTATGTGAGGTTTCTGCAACAACAATGTTCACGAGCTGACAGTGATGTAAAACAGCGATAAAACCCAGCTAACATTTCTGTGGCCTGCAAAGGCCGCGCTGCTACATTCCCGCCTTCTCTGTCTCCTTTTTTCAATTTCCCTCAAAGGAAAGGCAATAAATGAGCCTAATCAGTTATTTAACTATTTTTCCACACTTAAAGTGGAGTCAGGAGAAATATTAAAGCTTAGAGTAGAAAAATGGGGAAACATTACAGCTGAATGGGGCGCGAGTTGCTCCTATACATGGTTATGAGCATAATGTATGTTCATTGGTGCACAGAGCCACTCAGATGCTGCTTATTTTAAGGAGGATTTATGCCGTCAGAGCACACCTCATTAGTGGTACCAGTTGTCTTCCATCCTCTAGTTTCCTCTCCTCTCCTCCTCACTCCTCTCCTCTCCTCACTTTAGGCTACATGGAAACATGGATGACTTCACAGTGTGGCTCGGCAGCGAGAGAGGGGAAGTCATTAGGGTATTCTGGGTTAACAAGGCGGCGAGCAGGATATGCAGACTTCAGCAGGAGCCTACACCAGCACTGAGGGATGGCACTCATGCAGAGTAAACTTCCTCAGCCTTATGGCTTCCAATGTATCGCAATTTTTTAACCGAGTTGGACATTTAGAGCATGATGTAGTCTGATCCCCTTCCAGGGAAATAAACCTCTAAAAGCTGCACTCTGAGTCTGTTTGTTGTGCACATGTCTGTGTATTACTTATGACAGGAGATCTTAAAATCCCAAACTCTTTGCTATTAAAGTTTGTATCCTCTAGTTTTTCAATTCGAACATTTACTTCTTCTAAGGCTTGTCATGTGTCAAGTACAGCTTTTATATATTCCGTCAGAGAGTAAGTACATTTGAAGTACTATACTTAGAGGGAAACTAGGTATTTTTCAAAATAGACCTTATTTTCCCACATTTTTGTGTCTAAGTGACTAATAGGAACAACAACTTCTGAAACTAGTCCAGTATTGAGCAAGAGAGCTGCAGCTGGCAGCCAGGAAATAGACTGCAATGTAACCACTCTGGGCAACAGAGTGCCATTACTTTGCTTGTTTTTGCCACTAACAGGCCCAAAATTGTTTTTAAAAGTGTTTGGCAGCATTATGGAGAGGACCCTAAAGGGATACGAAACATTTCTATTTTCCTTTTGCTTGATCTGTTATGTTTATTACTCTCTTGCTGCAACAACTCATAAGAATTCAGAACAAGCAAAAGGTAAATAAAAACTTTCTTTCTCTCTGTAGGGTCTTTTCCATGATGTTATCAGACACTTATAACACCAATCTGAGCCTGTCGGCGCAAAACCTGTTTGTACTTTATACTTCTATATTTCGGAGTATTGTACTTTAACATTGTACCTTTTACTCCACTGCATTAATATGACAGTTACAGTTACTAATTACTTTACAGATGGCAATTCAAAAACCTACTATAAGCATATAAAATATGACAAATTGATATACAGTACATTCAGCTACAGTCTTTAATAGCTCAAATTAGCTTTACCTCAACCAAATACAACATTAAATTGCTGCTTACACCTTAATAACAATAAAAAATAATATACAAAGTCATTTCTTCCATTGTTAATATAAATATATTGATTAAAGCAGCTTTAAGAAAAAAAAGGAGTGCACAACTTTATATCTGATAGAGTTTCTTTCTTTCTTTTTACATTGTGGTATTTCTGTTTTTTTCTTAAACCTGTATTATAATAATTTTTGCCACTTGGGGGCAGCAGCACCGGCTGAATCCACAATATCTGACACATTATCATCTTAAAAAGTTTTTATCGCAAGTGTTTTAGCAAACAATTGCCTCAAAATTTTTACAAATCCATCTCACCTATTTAAAGATGTCCTTCTGGCCACGCCATAAATACAAGTCCAATATTCACCTTACTTTCAGCTATGTTTTAGTTTCCACCAACTCTTGAGGGAAGTGTTTGTCGTTAGCTTGCTGGTTGTTTGACTTTTTTTATCCGCTAATCACTACCTTTGTCAGTCTGCAATTTGCTGCTGAGCAGGTACAGATTTAGTTAATCAGAGCTTCTTTTTTTTCTGTCGAAAACAGCTGCCTGCTGCAGCTGAAAATGAAACTGAGGAAAGCAGAGTTGGGGAGCTACAGACTCGGGTGGTAATTCTCGCTACCAGTGACACCTTTCACATTGGACATTGTCACTTGATCCATAACTTATAGAGGTATGATGATGAATGCAGCTTTCAGTAAAGGATCTGAATCCTTTTTCCATTATTGCTTCAGAACAAAGTTTGTCAACGCAGTGAACGATCTTTATTACATCTTCCCTCCAGATTTGTTCCTTGTTCTTCCTCTCACCTTCTTCTATGTGCACTCACTCCCACTCTGTCTCTTTTAAGGCCGCTACAGACTAAACTGTGACCTACTGGAGACTGCCTCTAATTACTTTGTACTACAGTCACTACAGTCAGCAAACACCCCTGTCATCGGAGGGACCTCACCGTGACTGTCAAGAAGATCTTTTCACCGTGTGTGGCATCGGTTCACACAGTAGGTATAGACATAGGTTGGCACCTTTTTTTTCATTTATCTAGTGTTCAATTTATTTTCATTGGCAAAGACAGACACTGCTGTCTCTTGTGTCTCACGTCAGACGTGGTTTTTGAGTATGACTTTGTCTGTAAAGCTTCCTTAGTTTATTTCCCTCACATGTAGAAACCGTACATACAAACACATCCTGGTACCGACCATAGCTCTGCCCTCCACAAGTCAAACACATGTACACATGTTCTATATATGGGCTCCATTTGTTCTCCAGTTCTGTCTGCAGTTTTATCACCATGCTGTCTCAGTCTCACCGCTACAGGGGACACACACTCAGCCAGTGGTGGTGATGGAAGGACGACTGCTAGACAAAACAAAGAGAAGGAGCAGGGACACGGACACGTATGGCTAATTTACTGCTGACAGGATATTAATAACTTTCTCTCGGAGGGCCTTTGGTTTTGTAGGTTTCCTCTCTTTATTACCGAATGCAACAACAATGTTTAGCTAAGCATTTGACCGCATCGTTTGACTTCTTTTGGTCACTGTCTGGGACTGGAAATGTGTGAGGTTGATCAGTCAGTTTTTCTTGGAAAAGAGGACTTTTTACTTTTTCAAGCGTCTCATTAAAGAGATTTAAAAGAAAGAAGCAACAAGAACATATTTAGAACATACATGTGAGACTCCATGAGGGTAAAACCAGATGTAATGTCATACCCATATGAACTATATTTTTACAGTTTTATGTTCAGCTACATGATGAACAAATAAACCTAGGTTTGCCCCCTGAAAATGGAAGATTCAAATCAGCAGTCGCAGGACCCTCAGTCAGTTGTGATCCCTCAAGTCGAGCAGTCATTTTTCATTTGTTTGTTTTGTCTGTCAGTGTACAGTGTACTTCTGGGGACATTTCAGGCCCCCAGATGTAGCTAGAGAGTGAGTGGTCCTCACTTTCATACTGCTCTCTGATACAGGCAGCTGCAGACCCAGACCCAGGGTAAGTCTGAGTGACGCCTTGTTTCCACATAGGAAGCAAGAAAGTCCAGAAGGAACCTATGATACCTCTGTGATCTAGTAATCTTCGTTGTGTTTGCAAAACTCCTCCTTACGTTTTTTTTCTTACAGTCCAGAAATATGTTGTAAAGTTGAACTTTTGTGGCAAGTTTCAGACAGGCCAAGTGCACTGTGCCACAGGAAGTTAGCCTAAATGTACGTGTGATTATGAGAGAATATATCACATATATTACAGCATTATTTATACATTGTTTGCATTAGTTTCACAGTACGTTTAGCTAGCTAGTGTTGGCAACATGCTAGCTGTGTATCATATAGAGTGCATTCATAGTGGAGCATATGTCTTCTAATAAAATATTTCACAAAACTGGCCACACACCTGACAGGTGGACCTCCTCACTTATTTGTTGCCAGACATAATTGCTCCTGTTTTTATCTCTATACTGCTTCATGTGCATATTCCACAAGTCTGCAGCAGTGTTTTTATCCATCTGTAAAGAGATATATTTCTTTGCACTGATCACTGGGGGCACACTCACACGTATACTATACAGAAATACGGACAAAAAAAACAAAAATGTGTGGAAGCGAGGCATGAGACAGAGGCAGCTGACCAGAAGAAGACAGCCTTTGCCCATTCACGACATCTGCTTTCTACGTAGAAGAGGTGAATTTATTTAGTTGCTCAGAGCAACTCAATACGATACAGTCTCTGAGTGTCTGCAAAAAATGTTGTTGCACATTTCCATTCTGTCGTTAGCGTAATTAGCACGCATAAGCTTAGAGGGCTAACTTGGCTGGTTTATTATATTCTGTGAAAGTCGATGCAACCCTGAACATCCTGCCGAACTCTGCTCAAACTCTTAAACTCTTTATGGAATAAAGGGAACAGATAGTCGAATGTTTGTATTGAACAGACAAGGGCATAGGTTTTGGTGAATTTCTATGCACTGGTTTGTGCACTGTCTGCATCAGTTTATGATGTAAATGTCTTTAATTTTGTCAAAATAAAAGTCCTCGGCTACTATTAGTGGGGGGGGAGCATGTTCCCTGCGTCCCTCTGCACCTATGTGAACAACCAAATCCAATTAAAATGACATAACTCTGAGTCGGGTACAGCCCTACAAAAGACATTTACAACGCAACAAGCTGCACTATTTACAAAATAAGATTGTTTTTCTGTCACTGGGAGGGAATTTTGTGAATGCTGCAAAAAGACAATATGTGCATGTTGCACGATCCCAATAAATAGTTTCTTCTGAGCGTGTGTGTGTGTGTGTGTGTGTGTGTGTGTAGGAAGTTGGCTTCTAGCAGCCATGTAGTATAAAATGTTAGAAGTGGTCTCCCATGGTGTAATTGGCACAGACTGGAGGATAGTTTTAGCTGGCTGCCACGCCACAGACAGGCAGGCCGGCAGATAGACAAATAGAAAGTCTAATGGGCAATTTGGTGGACATGGAGAGAGAAAGACACATAGAGGGGAGAGGAGAGGAAAGAGCGGAGATGGGAGGGCACGAGGAGGCCAAGAGAGGAGAGGGAAGGTCTGCAAGGGGGGGAATTGGAAACATATGCAGTGGTCTGACTGCTGGTCTTCCCCCTCTGCCTCATCCAGACAACCACACACAACAAAGACGGGAGATGGGCCAGAAATGGTGTGAGGCTGAGTGCGAAGGTGATGATACATGGGCAGTGTTTTGAAGCAGACTGGCAGTATTTTATGGAAGAAAGACTGCAACTAGCAAACGCTAAACAAATACAGATGACACAATGGACCATAAGCATTGTATGAAAGTAATAACTTGGGTTTTGCATTGTGTATAGTTTTTCAAGTGTGGAATGTATATATTGTTTAAAGACAAAATAAAACCAAACCAAACAAAAAAAACTATGGAGGAGAATGATGGTTGTTGACAATTGTGTTATGCACAAAAAAACAGAGTCTGAGGTTGTATGTGACAACTTATAGTAACTACATACCTCCACAGTATAATCTTAAATGTTTATTTTCATCTATCACACATACCATTGAACGGCATTGGATTCATCAGCTGTAACTAATTAATTTGGTGAGTTGGCAGGATTATAAAATGAAGCTCTCGGCTGTTGTTTGTCGAATGTGCTCTGCATACTGATGTTGGTACCAAGTCTGAGTCCTCTGCCAAAGATGGCTCACTAAAGAAAGACACAGCAGACTGGACTGTGTGTCTCTGTTGTCCCAAAAACCAACCGACAGAGTGGTGAGTCAAAAGTTATTTCTCTACAACTATAATCTAACCGCATCTAAACGTGAAAATTACACATCACATTTCAATTCAGTTAGATCACGACTCATCATTCCAGGCACACAGTATGGTAAACATGCCCAGGGACAGAAATGGTAGGATCTACTTTAGGTAGTAGTCAAATGTTACAGACAGGGATTGGAGTCTCTCAGTTAAACATTTAACAATGTCATACCAAGGAGATGGCGCTAGTCTTGTGGTGCTCAGCGCCAAAACAACACATTTGAAAAACTCAACAGTAATGTCTCTTTCCAGGAATCATGATTCAGTCACTAAAGATAATCCACAGACCTTGTTGTGAGCAGTTTCATGTAGGAACTATTTTCTTTCTACTTAACTACACCCGCAAACCATATCCCCGCCCAAAGAGAAGCATTTATCTACTTATAGACGAGAGGCTTGTGCTTGTGACAGCATAAGATGTAAACATTAATGGCGTCCTCCTCAGCTGTGCTGTACATTAGCTAACTTAGTGATGCTAGTAGTAGATGCACACTTCCTTCTGCGTGGTGACACAGTTGGTGGGTGTAGTTTGGTAGGGTGAAAATAGCTCCTACATGAAACTGCTCACAACAAGGTCTGCGGATTATCTTGAGTAACTGGGTCATGATTTCTGGAAAGAGACATTACTGTTGAGTTTTTCAAATGTATTTTTTGGAGCTTTGAGCACCACAAGGCGAGCGCCACTTAGTTCCAATATATTCAAGAGAGGACAGATATCTCAATAACTGATATCTGCAACACTCGGCAACTCACACCAAAACAATCTAGATTGATACATAGCACAACAGGTAAGAGGAAAAATATGTATTTTTGATTTTGGGCTGAATTGTCCTTTAACATTATCTCATTCAGTTAAACTAGACAGCAGCCATTTTGAACTGGTCAGACAATTTTTAGCTTAAACAACTTCAGGATTGATTTTAGTAATTAAATACTTCATGTTTAGATTGAAGCAACACATTTTGAACATTATTTAAATTGACTCAAGTTTAATATAGTAACCCAATTAATAGTTGTTCAGAATTTTAACACTTCTTTTTGGTTTATTTGTTAGCTTGTTTTGATAAAAACCCTCATAAGGTAAACCAGATTATTTTTAGCATCATAAGAAGCTACAATGTGTGAGGCACTTTTTCTGTTGTTTGTCACTGTTTTGATTTACGAGGACCACTGGGTGTGAGAGTAGGTTCTGCAAGTTAAGTTATAAACAACATGTTAATAACCTGTTGATAGATTATGTTGTAGCTGTAAGTGCACATTAATATTAACTATGAAATAATTTGAAAAAGATTTTTAAAAATTTCAAAAATATCTGTATAAACTAATTTCCTTATACCGATGTGGTAATGTGTGATTCTATGTGAGGCTTTATACGATGTTTGATTTA
Source organism: Chaetodon striatus (assembly GCA_029783705.1). NCBI lineage: Eukaryota > Metazoa > Chordata > Actinopteri > Chaetodontiformes > Chaetodontidae > Chaetodon > Chaetodon striatus. Next base: position 13,796,534 of record JAPZEB010000012.1, read on the forward strand.
TAATTGATCCTTTCTTTGTCTCCAAACATCTACTAAATTTTAAATCTATGTGTTGTGACGTTTAAGGTATACTGATTCAAATAAATGATGTAGGAAATATATAAACAGAGAACATATGTTAATAATATGAGTGAAAATCCATTAACGTATTAGTTTAGTTGACTTGTTTACAAGCTTCATGTAACTACTTCTCTGGAATCTATAGTCATTAATGCTTCGTCTTTTTATGTTTAAACCACTGAATCTCATTTTATGTACTTATACAGTTTCTCTCACTTCCCCAGCAGTTACAGTACAAATTATACCAACAAAATATTCAGTCATTTTGTACCATCTTTTCACTGCTGTCCCATGAAGTCATTTTGGAATTTTAATGACCAAAAATTCAGTTACCATCTGGACTAGAATCAGAAGTGGTTCCTTTGTACCACTGACTTACTGCATTCATGTAAATTCATGTATTGTGGCATTTTTCTTACTTCACTGCAGTGAAACAGAACCAAAGGCGGAAATTATAAATAATTCATGTATGCCTTAGTAAAATTATGCCAACAAGTGTTTACAAGCACGTGTGCATAAATACAGAAGCCTGAAAGTTGCCCACCTGTGTACAGCTTTTGCTTATGCGTGTGCACAAAGTATGTGCACTTGCACAAGTGTGTGGCCGGAGTGCGTGCAGTGATTAAAGCTGGGGTCCGCAGTGAGAGAGTGAGTGAGTGTGTGTATCATCAGTGTGGTGATGGTGGTGGTGGTTAAGAGGAGCAGGAGGAGGAGGAGGAGGAGGAGGAGGAGGAGGAGGAGGGTCGGACACAGAGAGACAGACGCCAGCCTTGGTTTGGAGCTGAGCCTGAGGAGGGACTGTGGCTGATGGAGAGCGGAGGGACTGGGGAACGAGGGAGAGAGGGAGAAGAGGAAAGGAGGACAAAATTTGGGAATTGAAATGCTGAAGTATGGATGAATGACAGAGGAAGCTGTATTAGAAATGAATGAGCTGAAAGAGGCAGCAGCAAAGGAGAGAGATATGAGCATACTGAAGTGTGGAGAGGCTGGGGGAAGGAGGAAGGAAGGAGGAGAAAAAGGAAAAAGAGAAGGAAGGGTGGGGCGGTTGTGTCGCATGATCTTGCCGCTGTAGGGATGCTGGAGCTGGGGGGAGGTGAGGAAGAAGAGGAGGAGGAGGAAGGGGGGGAGAGGGGGCTCATTAACCAGTGCGAGATTGGAGCCTCAGTGGCTTGCTCGCATTCAACCACACTCGGCCTTTGATGAGGGCTGGATCCTCAAGCTCAATCAGTCCCACATGAGTCCAACTGAGAGGGAGAGGGAGACAGAGAGGCCAGAAAGACTGGGGGAGAGAATGAGACAGAGGGGGTGGCAGGGATGGAGAGACTGAAGGAGGGATGGAAGACAGGAAAGGAGTAAAGAGACAGGAAACGGTAGATGGTATAGAACAGGAGGAGCTGAGGGGGAGTGACAGCCCAGAGGGAAGAAAAGAGCAATAAAGGAAGCCAACGTCAGGATATGGCTAAACGGGTGCTCACAAAGAGCCACAGAGAACTGGTTTTGGGACTTTTCCTTTTGAAAAACAAACTACTGTCCGGAATGAAATTGTTTTTATAATACAAAAATATTTTAGTGGATACATGAGTCATTGTGAGGGAGGATTCATGAAGGGAAAACACAGAGAAGTTTGTGACTGTGCATATATTTGCATCACCCAGAACAGCATTACTGTAGACTGGATGTTTGCACATCTCTGTGTGTCTTTTCCTGTGACTTAAATGCAACACAACCCCTAACTCTTATTCGATTAAATCTGTGTATAGAAAACTTTTGAGCCTGGTCTCTGCATGTGTGTTCTTGCATAATGGTGTGGCATGTAGGCATACTGTCTCGTTGTGTTTAATGTATGTATTCACATGCAGAAATATGCGGATGTAGCCGAGACAGCCTACTGCACTGCAACTTAAGAAACGCAGCGGGTAAAGCAAAAAAAAAAGAAGAAAATATTTTCAACACATATGTTGCATTGACAAAAAAATGCTGCAATTACATACAACACAAGCAAATGGAGACACACATTCCCCAAGTTGACAACACATACTGTACAAGGCTTAAAGAAACATGCCACAAATATAGGCACACTAGTGTCATGCGCAAAAATGAGAACGGGAACAAAAAACTGATGAACACGCTAGTAATTAGTGAAAGGTTGATGCTCAGTGTAGAGCCAATATCTCATCAAGTCCTCCACACTAAATGACAGAATACATTGTTTGTCTATGTCCTCTAGAACGACCAGGCACATAACTTTCTGGAGTAAGGAGTAGTGTAACAAACTACACTTTCATTTTCGTAATTTTTGCTCATGCACGTCACCAAGCAACAAGCTAGCTTAGCAGATGTAAACGCTTACATTCAGCAGAAGAAAATTTTCCCATCACTTTGGTTTTGTTGAGAAAAAAGATGACAAGAACACTGTTGTCAAATTAAATTGTGTGCAAGTAGTAATACTAAAACCTTAAACCTCCCAAAGCACCAACTACTGTACAACTGCACAACAACACGAAGCACGTGGAAATACACTCCACCAAAGGTGATCCCGTTGCAGCCGTGGATGATCGTGTAGCCCCACAGTGGCCAAACAACCGAAACAGGATATTAACTGTGTACAGCTGGCTAAAAGCAACAAAGAGCCAATGATGCCTGTGGCTGTTGATGTGACGATTGAAATGTTGCCATCTCCACAACTGACTCTCGGTCTTTCAGACAGATCCTTGGGAACATACTGGTCACATGCAACAGACGACCCCTGGATAAAAAATCATTTGCAACAAGAAGAGGAATACACATCGATGGAAGCTGAAAACATTTAAACATACGGATTGAATGACTGCAGAAAAACATAGCCCTGACATTCGTGCAGAGGCGTCTGAATTTCAAGGAGAAAGGACACAATTACCAGTTTTGTGGGGCTTAACAGAAAGGTAATATTACGAGTGGTGTAACAATTTACTGTTGGCAGGGAGTAATAAGTAAAGTAATAACATTACTTTTCAAAAGTGTAATGAGCAATGAGGAATCAACTAATTTTTTGAGTTGCAAACCCAACACTAAGAAGGACACACACGTGTTTTCTGATCCCCTGACGGCAGGACGACATACTTTGTCTGCGCCTTATGTTACAATGCAAAATCTGTTTTATGATGTGACAACACAATTTGGTGAGGTTAAAAAATGACTTAGATTTACGGAATGATCATGGTTTAGGTTAAAAAAAGCACTACTGGTTGGAAACAGGAAGAGAACAGCAGTCTCCTGTATTAAAGTGCCATGATGTTTTTTAACCCATCCATCCACCCTAGTCTCCTCCCTATGTGGAATAGGTCGCACTATAATAACACCATTGTATCCGTCTTTGGTCCCATCATTATTACTACAGTCTCCTGCATCTGCTGAAGACCATGTGATACAGTTGAAAAAGTTAGTAAGTGGACCTTGAGTCGTCAAACTGCTGTTGTTTTGTAAGACTTGCAGTGTTGCTCCTGTTTTTTAGGGTGGCTTGTAACATTTATTTGTTTCTATGTGTTGTCAGAATGGATGGGTGTTTATAGGCCACTGTACCTGATGTGTGCTCTTAAGAAGGAGACAGAGAGAGAATGTGTGTGCGTGTGTGTGCGTGTGGCTGATTGTGTGACTGGCGTGTGGCATGGCGTCACTGCCGTGGATGAATGTGGCAGCATTTAGTGGTTCTCCTGAAGCTCAGGTCTCTCTCTCTTTTCCTTTCTCCTTTGCTCTCTCAACACCACATCAGCACCAGAGGGCCGCAGGATCATTACCCAAT